>ONZH01007912.1:0-150371 GCA_900303285.1 Rhinella marina | reverse complement strand
TACATTTGTCAGTGTTAAACCTCATCTGCCATTTCTCTGCCCAAGCCTCCAATCTATCCAGATCCATCTGTAGCAGTGTACTGTCCTCTTCTGTGTTAATTACTTTACACAGTTTAGTGTCATCTGCAAAAATTTATATTTTACTGTGCAAGCCTTCTATAAGATCATTAATAAATATATTGAAGAGAATAGGGCCCAATACTGACCCCTGTGGTACCCCACTAGTGACAGTGACCCAATCTGAATGTGTACCATTAATAACCACCCTCTGTTTTCTATCACCAGTTACTTACCCACATACAGACATTCTCTCCCAGGCCAAGCATTCTCATTTTATGTACTAACCTTTTATGTGGTACAGGTTCAAATGCTTTGGAGAAGTCCAGATATACGACATGCATTGATTCGCCACGGTCAAGTCTAGAACTTACCTCCTCATAGAAACCGATTAAATTAGTTTGACATGACTGATCCCTCATGAAGCCATGCTGATATGGAGTTATTTGCTTATTTTCGTTGAGGTACTACAGGATAGGATCTATTAGAAAACCTTCAAACAGTTTACCCACGACAGATGTTAAACTTACCGGCCTATAGTCTCCGGGCTCTGTTTTTGGACCCTTTTTGAATATTGGCAGTATATAGTCCTTAAATATTAGAAATAAGGGTCTAGCTATGACATTACTTAATTCTCTTAGGATACGGGGGTGTATGCCATCAGGTCCTGGCGATTTGTCTTTTTTAATCTTTTTAAGACGTCTCTGTACTTCTTCCTGGGTCAGCCAGGGCACTTTTAATGGGGAATTTACTTTTATATTCTGCATTTCATCTGACAGTTTATTTTCCTCAGTGAATACAGTGGAGAAAAAAATATTTAATAGCTTTGCTTTCTTCTCATCGCTCTCTTCAACTCCCCCCTCATTACTCTGTAAGGGGCCGACACCTTTAGGTTTATACTTTTTACCATTTATATAATGGAAGAACATTTTAGGGTTAGTTTTACTCTCTTTGGCAATTAATCTCTCGGTCTCTAGTTTGGCTGCTTTTATTTGTCCTTTACATATTCTATTTTTTTCCTTATAGTTTTTCAATGCTTCCTCGCTCGCCTCCTGTTTTAGTGATTTAAATGCTTTCTTTTTGTCATTTATTGCTTTCTTTACAGTTCTATTTATCCACATTGTTTTTTTGTTCCTTAACCTTTTATTCCCATAAGGTATGTACCTCTTACAATAAGATGTTAGGATGCTTTTAAAAACATCCTAGTTTGTGGCTGTATTTTTATTTTTGAGGACTTTGTCCCAGTTAGTTAGGCCTATGGCCTTTCTTAGTTGGCTAAATTTAGCTTTTTTGAAGTTTGGTATTTTTGTGTCTCCCTGAAGAAATTATCTTTTTAATAACCTTTTTTTTAAAGTTTTCCCCAAATAAAACTACTAAAAAATAAATTATAAGGCCCTATGTGTCACGTAAAAATTTGTTGCAAAAAATATTATGGTAGTCCAACAAATAAGATACAACTGTTTGAACCACCGTGTGGGCTAAATCACAAAAAAGTGTCATTAAGGCTTTTTCAGGTCTGGTCATTCAAGAATTAACCAATAAGCGCCTTCCCCACTAGTAAGGTGCTTACTGGTTACTGTAGGGTGCCTATAACTGGGGGCAGAAGATGATAATAACCAATGAGCGCCGTCCTCTACAGTGAAGGAAAGCACTGATTTATAAATAGGAGGCAGGATGGAAGGAAATGTCACCACTTTTCTGGTAAAAATGATTTTTAACAAGTTCCTGCAGCATGGCTTCTTAAATAGAAGATTCATAATTGCATACTCCATGCTGCTCCGATCTTCTGCGCTGCCTCCATCTTCCGGTTCCTGCATTGTTTACACCTGGCAGTGCATGGCCATGGTCACTTGCACGGCTCCACTCAATGACTGGCTTCAGAAGTGACATGCTGCTTGTGGCCATATCACCGCTGAAGCCAGTAATTGGCTGGAGTGGTGTATCACCATGTCCATACACTGCCAGGTATAAACAGCAGGTCAGTGCAAAAGAACAGAGCGGTGGGGAGCAGGTAAGTATAACTCTTCGGTTTCTGGGGCTATGCTGCACCACGATATTCGGGACAATTACTGGGAACAAGTCTTTATAGATTCGCTCATATTTTATATCTGGCTGGTATAATCGTGCAGCTGATCAGTTGCTAAACATGGAATTGCTCGTTTGGCGGCTGATTTGCATATTTTATCAGGATGAAAAATGTACAATTATCTGCAGCACATCTCCCTGTGTAATCAGGGATGGGCTACCAATAATCAATATAACTAAATGAAGACGGAATGACTGTGGTAGCGAACATTCCTCCCCAGTCACTTTGCACTGGCTTGTGTAATAGGCCGATGAGCGCAGATCGACATTTTTTTTTTTATTTTTCGTGTATAATAAGTTGCTGCAAGACACCCAAACATTCATGAGAAAAGACGTTTACATGACTTACGCCATCCCAATGTCTTGTCAAGCAATACATTGTTATTTTATGTGCTATTGCATCTCACAAAATCACATGTAAAATCGCCTACAATTTCACAAGAAGCACCTTCTCTTTCGAGGAAAAATACCATAAAAAAAATCACATACCATTTCAATTAATACAGCATTGTGGGATGTTGCGCCCTCATCACATCACATATACACAAGCAGACACGTGCAGCCCCATAGGAATACATTCTGCAAGATATTGCACTGGGATCTAACACTATTGCATTTGTGCAGCGGAAGAGTGTTAGTTAAAAATGTATATTTATATGTGAATGCGAGTGGCACTTATGATTGCGTTTTGGGGATTATTCCTCATGAAAATTGTGTGCATGTTTTCAACTCACAGACGTAAATCTATGTGGTACATCCAGTCGTGTCTATTTTTATGGAAGCTGCCTTCTTAAATTCAGTCCAGTGGTGGGAGATCTATAGCCAGAGCAGTATAAGCTGAATATGTTGATGTTGTAAGAACATGTTTTTGACTGTCACGGATCTAGTGCTCCGTTCTCTCCTCAGGCAGAAACCAATGGCACAGTTCCTCTCTGCATGTACCGACGCTTAGACTGAGCAAGCTACACCCACATATGTTCTGCTCTACAAAAAAGCAGGATGCTTTCTTCATGTCAGTTCACATTTTATTCTACTGTTCAGTGTCAGATATATAAAAAGAAAAAAAAACAACAACATATAAAACATTAGGCCTCTTTCACACATCAGTGAATCACAAACGTGTTCAGTTTGTGTTCTCCATGGATGGCACATGGATTTTAATGTGGTTTTTTTTACGCATTTACATCAGTGCACTATTTTGGTCCATGATGCCGACTAATTACACTCATTAAGATCTATGGGTCAGTGTAATGTCAGTGGTTTTCACAGACCAATTCCTGTTAGGCCTCATTCACACGGCCATTACCAATCCCGAAAGTGTGCATCCCACACTTTTCTCTGTACCTATTATAGAAATGCCAATTCTTGTCCACCAAATGGCCAAGAATAGTACATGTTCTATAATTTGTGGAACGGCACACGGATGAGTCAATGTCATCTGTGTGCTGTCCGCTTTTTTTGGCGGCTCCATAGAATTGGATGGGTCCACATGAATTCCGCAAAAAATGCAGATTGGGCACTATAGGCGTAAACCGACTATTGTTAGTTCCGCCTATTTATCTTTTATCTTGCCTGTTCCCTGCACTGTATGTCCTGTACTGTAGTATGGCGACTACAAAAGACTATGTAAACTGTACTATGCCAATAAAATATTTATTAAACAATAATTACAAGTCTATAGTCTAGTTATTTAGACTATATCTATATATATTTATATTAATGTCTTATAAATATATATATATATATATATATATATATATATATATATACACATACAGCCGCACACAACAATACAGTAATACACCTCACTACATTACACAGTCCCACATACAAATTCCACCCACAAACTAACTAAACATACACTCACACAAAAATACATATAATTACAGCACCCTCCCGAGCCTAGATATAAACTGTCCCTACAGGAATACTGGAAAGGGTAACCCGCAGGGGATAATATATGATAGGGGATCAGGGAAAGGGTTAATATATTGAGATATGGAAGGGGATGCGTTGGTGGTATAGTGGTTTATGGCAGTGGTAATGGAGGGGTTAATATTACAGGGCAAGGCGTTGGTGGTATAGTGGTTTATGGCAGTGGTAATGAAGGGGTTAATATTACAGGTCAAGGCGTTGGTGGTATAGTGCATTTATGGCAAGGATAAGGAAGGGGTTAATATAATGAATAAAGGGTTAATATTGCAGGGCAAGGCGTTGGTGGTATAGTGAATTTATGGCAGGGGTAATGAAGGGGTTAATATAATGAATAAGGGGTTAATCATTGGTGGTTCAGGGGCTACTTAGCCAATTCCAATGCTCGTCTCCAGGGGTCTGCTCGTCGTCCTGGGGATGATTCTCGCTTGGCTCGTTATCCAGAGGTTAATTTCCGCTTTTCTTCCATGGAGGGGCTGCCCGGCTCAATTTGATGAGCAAAGTGCGGCCGGACTATTTAAGTCTGGCCACGCTCGCTCCCAAGCAGCCCGTGCAGGCAAGTGCACGCGGGCTGGTGCGGTGATATGACGTCACCGCGCCTGCCTGCGCACACTAGCGCTCCCAGGCGGAGGATCTCTTTGATCCTCCCACCTGTGTATTTCCCACACATTACAGCGCAGTAGGTGCATGGCACACAGGGGCAGAGAAACCTTTTGTTTCCCTGTCCCTGTTATGTTAAACATCCCTTATCGATTCTCTGTCCTTTGATCTGCCCGAGACTGGACATTACTGTCCAGTCATCAGGGCGGCATCTACCTCCTGCAGGCGCACTGGTATGCGCCTGTAGGGGGATACAGGGGGGGGCACCCGGTCATTGGGGTTCATTGTCTGTATATATAGATACATGTATATAATACTGGGGCAGATATATATATTATGAGCAACGGGGACAATATATCATGAATGGGCACATTTCTAGGGGCCACAATAAATATATAAATTTATATACAGTGGGGAAAAAAGTATTTAGTCAGCCACCAATTGTGCAAGTTCTCCCACTTAAAAAGATGAGAGAGGCCTGTAATTGACATCATAGGTAGACCTCAACTATGAGAGACAAAATGAGAAAACAAATCCAGAAAATCACATTGTCTGATTTTTATAGAATTTGTTTGCAAATTATGGTGGAAAATAAGTATTTGGTCAATAACAAAAGTTCATCTCAATACTTTGTTATATATCCTTTGTTTGCAATGACAGAGGTCAAACGTTTTCTGTAAGTCTTCACAAGGTTGGCACACACTGTTGCTGGTATGTTGGCCCATTCCTCCATGCAGAACTCCTAGAGCAGTGATGTTTTGGGGCTGTCGCTGGGCAACACGGACTTTCAACTCCCTCCAAAGGTTTTCTATGGGGTTGAGATCTGGAGACTGGCTAGGCCACTCCAGGACCTTGAAATGCTTCTTACAAAGCCACTCCTTCGTTTCCCTGGCGGTGTGCTTGGGATCATTGTCATGCTGAAAGACCCAGCCACGTTTCATCTTCAATGCCCTTCCTGATGGAAGGAGGTTTGCACTCAAAATCTTACGATACATGGCCCCATTCATTCTTTCATGTACATGAATCAGTCATCCTGGTCCCTTTGCAGAGACACATCCCCAAAGCATGATGTTGCCACCCCCATGCTTCACAGTAGGTATGGTGTTCCAAACACGACGAGTTGTGTTTCTACCAAACAGTTCTACTTTGGTTTCATCTGACCATATGACATTCTGCCAATACTTCTGGAACATCCAAATGCTCTCTAGCAAACTTCAGATGGGCCCGTATATGTACTGGCTTAAGCAGGGGGACACATCTGGCACTACAGGATCTGAGTCCCTGGCGGCGTAGTGTGTTACTAACGGTAGACTTTCTTACGTTGGTCCCAGCTTTCTGCAGGTCATTCACTAGGTCCCCCTGTGTGGTTCTGGGATTTTTGCTCACAGTTCTTGTGATCATTTTGACCCCACAGGTGAGACCTTGCGTGGAGCCCCTGATCGAGGGAGATTATCAGTGGTCTTGTATATCTTCCATTTTCTAATTATTGCTCCCACAGTTGATTTCTTCACACCAAGCTGCTTGCCTATTGCAGATTCAGTTTTCCCAGCCTGGTGCAGGTCTACAATTTTGTTTCTGGTGTCCTTCGACAGTTCTTTGGTCTTCACCATAGTGGAGTTTGAAGTGTGACTGTTTGAGGTTGTGGACAGGTGTCTTTTATACTGATAACAAGTTCAAACAGGTGCCATTACTACAGGTAATGAGTGGAGGACAGAGGAGCCTCTTAAAGAAGAAGTTACAGGTCTGTGAGAGCCAGAAATCTTGCTTGTTTGTAGGAGACCAAATACTTATTTTCCACCATAATTTGCAAATAAATTATTTAAAAATCAGACAATGTGATTTTCTGGATTTGTTTTCTCATTTTGTCTCTCATAGTTAAGGGGGCATGCATGTAGATATATATATATATATATATATATATATATATATATATATATACAGTACAGACCAAAAGTTTGGACATACCTTCTCATTCAAAGAGTTTTCTGTATTTTCATGACTATGAAAATTGTAGATTCACACTGAAGGCATCAAAACTATGAATTAACACATGTGGAATTATATACTTAACAAAAAAGTGTGAAACAACTGAAAATATGTCTTATATTCTTCAAAGTAGCCACCTTTTGCTTTGATTACTGCTTTGCACACTCTTGGCATTCTCTTGATGAGCATCAAGAGGTAGTCACCTGAAATGTTATACCAACAGTCTTGAAGGAGTTCCCAGAGATGCTTAGCACTTGTTGGCCCTTTTGCCTTCACTCTGCGGTCCAGCTCACCCCAAACCATCTAGATTGGGTTCAGGTCTGGTGACTGTGGAGGCCAGGTCATCTGGCGTAGCACCCCATCACTCTCCTTCTTGGTCAAATAGCCCTTACACAGCCTAGAGTTGTGTTTGGGGTCATTGTCCTGTTGATAAATAAATGATGGTCCAACTAAACGCAAACCAGATGGAATAGCATGCCGCTGCAAGATGCTGTGGTAGCCATGCTGGTTCAGTATGCCTTCAATTTTGAATAAATCCCCAACAGTGTCACCAGCCAAGCACCCCCACACCATCACACCTCCTCCTCCATGCTTCACGGTGGGAACCAGGCATGTAGAGTCCATCCGTTCACCTTTTCTGCGTCGCACAAAGACACGGTGGTTGGAACCAAAGATCTCAAATTTGGACTCATCAGACCAAAGCACAGATTTCCACTGGTCTAATGTCCATTCCTTGTGTTCTTTAGCCCAAACAAGTCTCTTCTGCTTGTTGCCTGTCCTTAGCAGTGGTTTCCTAGCAGCTATTTTACCATGAAGGCCTGCTGCACACAGTCTCCTCTTAACAGTTGTTGTAGAGATGTGTCTGCTGCTAGAACTCTGTGTGGCATTGACCTGGTCTCTAATCTGAGCTGCTGTTAACCTGCGATTTCTGAGGCTGGTGACTCGGATGAACTTATCCTCCGCAGCAGAGGTGACTCTTGGTCTTCCTTTCCTGGAGCGGTCCTCATGTGAGCCAGTTTCTTTGTAGCGCTTGATGGTTTTTACGACTGCACTTGGGGACACTTTCAAAGTTTTCCCAATTTTTCGGACTGACTGACCTTCATTTCTTAAAGTAATGACGGTCACTCGTTTTTCTTTACTTAGCGGCTTTTTTCTTGCCATAATACAAATTCTAACAGTCTATTCAGTAGGGCTATCAGCTGTGTATCCGCCTGACTTCTGCCCAACACAACTCATGGTCCCAACCCCATTTATAAGGCAAGAAATCCCACTTACTAAACCTGACAGGGCACACCTGTGAAGTGAAAACCATTTCAGGTGACTACCTCTTGAAGCTCATCAAGAGAATGTCAAGAGTGTGCAAAGCAGTAATCAAAGCAAAAGGTGGCTACTTTGAAGAACCTAGAATATAAGACATATTTTCCATGTGTTAATTCATAGTTTTGATGCCTTCAGTATGAATCTACAATTTTCATAATCATGAAAATACAGAAAACTCTTTGAATGAGAAGGTGTGTCCAAACCTTTGGTCTGTACTGTATATATATATATATATATATATATATATATATATATACTATTTACACAATACTAGCACTACCTTCTACAGGCATGGACCCAAATTACAGTCGTGTGTGAAATAAGAGCTGAATTTTGAAGGGAAAGGCTGAACAAAGGTACTGCACATGAGGATGTAAAAGCAGTGAGAAGTTTTTATTTTTAGCAGAGGTATACTTTAATTTTGTGCACACTGTGCCAAATTGATCAAAATTGCACACATAATGCATTTGGTGCTGATTACAATGCACTATATATTTGCCCAGCCACACTGCTGTCATGTAAGTACACCAGTATTTTCCATCAAAAATGTAATAATTTAACCGGAATCTTTGGTGCATCTTATGTTTTTTAATATGTTTTACACATTGAAGAACAAGGTAAAAAGACCACACATCTTTCATAAATTTGTGTTGCGTTGTATAAATTGTCCCACCATATTTTGTCTTCTTGAGATCTCACTTACCAGGCAATTCCCATGTTCATCCAATTATTTATTGAGCTCATCTGTTCGGCTTTGCTTCATTAATCAACAAAACAGGGTAAGAAATGGGAACATTAATTACAGATACAGTAATCAACAGGTGAAAGTCTCTCAGGCATTTCATCCAGCTGTGTACACAGAATAGTGATATAATGTACAGATACACTACCGATTGAGATGGAGGATCTGACTCTGAGCTTAGAAATAAGGCAAGAAAAAAAGATAGAGAGGGGTGATTTAAAGGGAATCTGTCACCGTGCAATTACAGGTTTAGTGCCTTGTAGGGCTGAATGTAATGATATTTTTCACTTAGCGACCTGTTACTTAACACCTTCCCGACTGCCACTGACTGTATACATCCCATTTGCACATACCCCTTGCATATAGCACGTATATAGACGGTCAGGCAGCCCTTTAATCCTATTGCTGTAAAGCACAGGGATTAAAGCTCCTGCAATCCACCAGGAGCAGGTCGGGTGCTGGCTGTCAGAGACAGTGGGGACCCTGAGGAGAAGACAGGAGCGGTTTATTACCACTCTTGTGTTCTCCAGTGCCAGCAGAAGAGCGTTGCACGAACGCTGGGAGGGAGAGCAGAAAGCGGCCGAGCCGCTTGCTCTATTAGTCCCAGCAGTCACATGACCGCTGGGTTTCTCGGGGCAGGAGCATAGCAGCAGGTTCTAAGGATACCCCGATCAGCACTGCCTGTGTGTAATTGCCCCCACAGGGTGCTGTTTTCCCCTGTAACTGACGCTCCAGAAAAAACAAAAACTGTCAGTGTCCTCCAGAGGTCTTTTAATGACCTCTTGGGAGACATGTTATGTGCCAAAAATCAATTAAAATATAAGTAAAAATAAAAAAAAATGAAAAATACAAATAAAAAAAAATAAAAATGCCATCGCTAATCTCACCATAGTTTCCCTTTTCACTCAAACCTATACATGTTATATATTAAAACAATCGTCACAAAATCGGGAACCCATTGCAATAATTAATTTGTGTGTGAGTTATTTGTGTCAATATTTAAGAAATAAAAAGCTATAATTAAAAAAAGAATAAGAATTAGCAGTGTCAAGTAAAGACATCGCAAAAATTATTTTGGTAGTGAAAGAAAGAAATAATTGTCTCTAGTATTATTCTGACGTTTTCATAATAGTATCAATCCTAACAGACCGAAGAGAGGGAATGTGTACTCAGATTGAATGTCAGGACTAGATAAAAACCGAGTTTATTGATTGTATCTAAGGTGTATGTAAAGTTATAACTTTAATTGTACATTTGTCAGATTTTTTTTGTCGTATATGAGAAACCACATGCTTCTCCTGCAGCTCAGTACATGAATATTGCCTCTACCCAACAGGCCTTCCCTTATGCCAGAAAATCCAATACAACAAATATGGTGCCCATTGTTCCCCAGGGACGCACACCACAGCATAGATCAGACCAGGGGTGCACAAAAAAAAAGTACTGTTATCATTTAACCCGGACGATTTTCTGTTTTTGCATTTTCATTTTTCTCTCTACTTTCCCAGAGCCATAAGGCTACTTTCACACTGGCGGCAGGCCTGATCCGGCAGGTGAAGGGTGCTGCCGGATCAGGCCTGCCGCAGTGACATGTGTGGAGCCGGAACCGCGCTCCGGCCCCACACATGTCACACAGTACATACATATACATACACATAAACATACACACACATATAGACATACAAACACACATACATACTTACATGCTCCCCGGCAGGTCTTCGGAGCGTCAGGACGGCTCACACAGGTCACGATTCCCCACAGCGCCCTCTGCTGGGCGCCTGGTGGAATCGTCATCTGACGATTCCACCAGGCGCCCAGCAGAGGGCGCTGTGGGGAATCGTGACCTGTGTGAGCCGTCCTGACGCTCCGAAGACCTGCCGGGGAGCATGTAAGTATGTATGTGTGTTTGTATGTCTTTATGTGTGTGTATGTTTATGTCTGTATGTGTCTATGTGTACCCGGATCCGTAATGGACTCCATTGAAAGTCAATGGAGGGCGGATCCGGTTACCATTATGGTCACACCAGACGGATCCACCCCCATTGACTTGCATTGGGGGTCATTCCGGATCCGTCTTGGTGCGGATGCCTGGACCGGAGAGCAAACCGCAGCATGCTGCGGTTTGTTCTCCGGTCTGAAGACGGAACGGAATGCTTTCAGGAGCATTCCGTTGTCTTCAGTTCAGTTTTGTCCCCATTGACAATGAATGGGGACAAAACTGAAGCGTTTTATTCCGGTATTGAGCCCCTATGACGGAACTCAATACCGGAATTTTAAAACGCTAGTGTGAAAGTAGCCTAACTTAAAAGTTTCCATTAATTGACTTCGTGGCACACTGCAAGTTAAAGCTGGATGTCGGGTTCCCACCCCGTTTGTAGTGAAATGAAAAACTCCAGCACATCAGAGCATTTGCAAGTGAAGATTTTATTTAGTATGCGGCCCAATATAACCAGTGACGTTTCGGCCTTTCTCAAACTGGTGCCGCTTAGATGAAGGAGAGGGTAGTATATGCGGGCGCTTGTAGGTAGGAGCTACATGCGCCATTTCCCTGGCTGTTTCTTTCAGTTCTTGCCTGAGCAGTTTTGTCTCTACAGATCTTGCTAGGTAGCTAGCTAGAAACTGTAATAGAGCTGTTATCCACTTGTCTGTTTACTGGTTTCTGACCTGCTCACCATACTGTCCCTGTGCCACCTGCCCTGACCTTTGGACTGTTTCTTGGATTTACACAAACTCTGCTAGCCCTGACCTCTGCCTGTTTCCTGACTATGTGTATTGGCTGTTCACTCTGTGCCAAGCACTGGTATCTATAATTCCTGTGGGTCAGCAGCCAACAATACTGGACTGTTCCAAGGGGCTTGGTGGCCCCCCTGCAGCGAAGTCCAGATCCCTAGGAGTTAAGGCAATGAATACCAAGGGTCTGCCAGGATAATTCCCTTAGGTCTGGCTAAAAGCCAAACAGGTTGGTTGGCACAGTGGTTCCACATCCACTATAATACACACTTTTAGAATGTCCTTACTTTCCAAGCTCGTTGCTACTGCTGCTACATTTTACATTATTTCAACTGAAAGATCTATATGCCAAATGTACCATGCTAGGTTAAGTACTATTGTGTCACTCTTGTGTCTGGTTTTGGGCCAAACACATTGATGTTTGTGGTTTTGGGTAAATGTCAGTAGAACAACCTTTTGAAGAACAAAAAGACATAAATGTCTTCTAAACGTAACTGTGACATGCTGATTTGGGACACATTCAAAGCAAAAACAGACGCACAAAAACACAATGATTTTTCAGAAGCATGAATTATTTCATGTACCAAATGTTATGCAATAGGCCACCTGTTGAAATGGACCAAAAATCTGTGTATGGATCAGTAAGAGGTACAAGGTGTGAACTGATCTGAAATTAGTTATTTATATGCAGAATGAAACCTTGATGGAATGTAAAGCATTTTTCTTTTGGAGGCTGTTTTACTTTTCTTATAGATCTCCTCACCCCAAACATTTTGGAAGTGCCCTTAATTGTCCTAAACTCTTTCCCGACCGCCTAACATAAATTTATGTCAGAGGTGGGGTATTTAAAAATGGAGCCCGCTCGGGGGCCTGCTGTTTTAAATAACAGACACTCAGGGCTAATGTATGCAATCGATGATAACTTCGATCGCATACCTTTAACGCTTCAGATGTCAAATGTGATCATGGCTAAAAAAATAGGAGAGCACGCTCCTTACCGTGCATCGGCTCCCCCTAGCAAGGATCGGAGGAGCTGGTTGTTGTATGCAGCTGCCTCGGTCCAGCTGATTTATCCAAGGCTGTCGCACATAGGTTCCTATGTAGCCCCTACCTATGGCTTGTTGCTTGTTCAACTTTCCTAGGGAACTATTAAAAAGTGTTAATAAAATTAAAAGTTTTTAGAAATATTTTAAAAAATTGTAAAAATTCAAATTACCCCCTTCCCTAAATGCAAAAATACCAGTACTATTAAAATATAAAAATATTTATCCCAAAATAAAAATAGCAAAATGAAAAAAAAAAGTCAAAATGGCCTATTTGCCATTTTTTTGTCTTATCACCTCCCACAAAAAAATTGAATAATAAATGGTCAAAAAGTCATACACCCCCCCCCAAAAAAAAAAACAACAAAAAACTTAAAGATAAACTCTACATAAAGTTAGATCCAGATATATTATTTTGACAGTGACACCAGTTTTGGCATTTTAGCTGTTTACCATAACATATTCAAGATACAGTTATATAATCAATATGGGTTTAAAGTGCAGACTCTCAGATTTAATTTAAGGGTATTGGAATTAATCCATGATCAATTAAGCAGGTAAAATGTCTGGAGTTTATTCCTAGGTGTGGCATTTGCATTTGGAAGCTGTTGCTGTGAACTCACAACATGCATTCTCTATGGAGCGCTCAATAGAAGTGCAACAGACATCATTAGGCTGAAAAAAAGAGAAATTAGGAAGAAATTGGCCAAATCAACAGTTTGGTACATTCTGGTAAAAAAAAAGAGCGCACTGGTGAGTTCGGGAACTCAAAAAGGCCTGGACATCCACAGAAGACAACAGTGGTGGATGATCGCATGATCCAAAGCACACCACTTTCTCTGTAAAACAAGGTGGAGGCAGTGTGATGGCATGGGCTTCCAATGGCACTAGATCACCTGTGTTTATTGATGATGTGACAGAAGCAGCTGGATGAATTCTGACGTGTACAGGGATATGCTTTCTGCTCAGATTCAACCAAATGCAGCAAGGTTGATTGGATGGCGCTTCACAGTACAGATGGACAATGACCCAAAACATACTGCAAAAGCAACCCAGGAGTATTTTAAGACAAAGAAATAGAATATTCTTCAGTGGCTGAGTCAATCACCAGATCTCAAACCGATCGAGCTGGCATTTCACTTTCTTAAGACAAAACTTTAGGCAGAAAGACCCACAAACAAACAACTGAATACAGCTACAGTAAAAGCATCACAAAGGAGGAAACCCAACGTTTGGTGATGCCTATGGCTTCTAGTCATTGCCTGCAAAGAATTTTCTACAAAGTATTAAAATTTACATTTTATTTATGGTAATGTTAAAGAGAGTCTCTCACTTTGAGCGTTTTAGACCGCTCATATCACGTTATAGCACAGTTGCCCAACATAAAAATAGTACCTTTATTGTGTCTGTCCTACGTCCAGCTTAAAAAAAAAACACTTTATAAAGATATGCAAATTAGGTCCCGCAAGTGCCCAGGGGTGGCGTTATTGCCACAAGTGCCCAGGTCCCTCTCTGATGTGCCCATATAACTGCTCCCCTTGTAGTCCTCTGGCCCCCCCTCCTCTCCTACTTCGTCCTCCTTCTCTGGCTTTGAAATCTTGCACCAGTGTCGGTCACCGCCAAGATCTCCAAGCCAGAGGAGGACGAAGTAGGAGGGGGGGCGAACCAGAGGACTGCAAGGGGAGCGGCACATCGGAGAGGGGCCTGGGCACTTATGGGGCCTAAGTTGCATATCTTTATAAAGTGTTTTTTTGCAGCTTCTGGGCATGGGACAGACACAATATACAGACACAAGGTACTATTTTTATGTTAGGCAACTGTGCTATAACGCAATATGGTCGCCCTTAAAGCTCAAAGTAGATGACAGACTCCCTTTAATTTGTCCAATTACTTTTTAGCCCTTGAAATGAGGAGGCTTTGTAGAAAAATGGCTGTATTCCTAAACGTTTCACAGGATATTTTTGTTCAACCCCTTGAATTAAACCTGAAAGTTTACACTTCAACTGCATCTCAGTCATTTCATTTCATATCCAATGTGGTGGCATGCAGAGTCCAAATTATAAGGATTGTGTCACTGAACCTAACTGTATGTGTTATGGTTTGTAATCGTACTGACCCAGAGAATGAAAGTAACAGTTTAGTTTTACCGCAAAGGAAATGCTGTAAAAACAAAACTCCTATAAGTTGGGCGGAATTGTGTTGTTCCCCCCCTTATTTGATTTTTTCTCCCGCTTCCCACTTTATTGTATGTAGGGATGAGCAAATTGACTTCGGATGAAACATCCAAAGTCGATTTGCATAAAATTCGTTCTAATACTGTCCGAAGCTCCTGTATTAGAATGTATTGGCTCCAATGATTGTCGAGACGTGGTTATTTCAGATATAGTGCCGAGCCACCAAGAAGTTGGGGCGGGTGCTCTGCCTGTACGCAAGGATAGCAGGGGAGGAAGAGGGTATTCCCAATAATTGGTTCGAAAATCATTCGGCCTAATAGAGCCCTTACCATGGTAAAAAAAAACCCTTTCATTAGCTTATCAGATTTTGTTTAAGAATTTGACACATCTTTCAAAATCTATTGTAATGCAACTAAATGAATTATCTTATAATGGCAACACCTTTCCATAGGCACTTATTCCAGAAAATGGATATCATATAGGACAGAGAAATGTTTCCGGAATCCGTGCAGTCTTGTACTAAATGGTCGTTTATTTACTAGAATTAATGGCATAAGCAGGAGGCAGCAGCAGCCGCCTTAAAATATGTTTTTGTGTTGGGACAATTTAATGATTTTCTTTATCTTTTAAAGGGAACCTGTCATCAACTATATGCTGACCTCACTGAGGGCAGAATAAAATAGGGACAGAAATGCTGATTTCATCGTTGTGTCACTCATGAGCTAAAAGTAAGTGGTTGCCGAGAACCAGCATCATAATCATTGCAACTCAGGCCTTGAAAAGAGTCAAATCTACCTGAGAAAAGTCATGGTTATTCATGATCTCCTGCTCCCCCACCCATCTGCTGATGATTGACAGTTCTCTCCTAGAGAGAAAGGGAGAAAACTAGGTAGAAGACTGACAATTATCAGCAGGTGGGCAGGGAGAGCAGGAATTCATGAATAACCATGACTCTTCTCAGGTAGATTTGACTCTTTTCAAGCCCTGAGTTGCAATCATTATGATGTTGGTTCTCGGCAACCACTTACTTTTAACTTTCAAATGACAGGCCGCTGGAATCAACTCACCTGTCTCTACTTTATGCTGCTGTTAGTGTGGGCAGCATAAAGTTGATGATAGGTTCCCTTTAAGTGGCAATAAATAAGTGTAACCTCCAAAGTTGAGTAATTTTGTAGATACATTTTGTTACTAGTGATGATTGTGTTGGTTGGTATTGAAAACTGTTGACAAGCTTTCTAAATGATTAGCTGAGTTGCCATAATTGCAGTAGGGGAGTTACTCTTCTACAATATCAACATTAAATACAAACACAGGATTAAACATAACTACTCGAGGATACAGGAAGAGAACGCTTGTCCAGAACAGCAAATTATATAATACATTGCAATACATTTTTTTTTTCATTTTATAAAATAAAAACTTAAAGAAAAAATAAGTGGAAAATAATGCAATTAAATTTCAATATAAAATGATAAAGTTACCATTTAAAACCAAATGTAGGTGATTTCTTCAGTTCTCTAATACATAGGTTTATATTATTTGGGGCAGGATTTTTAAGTAAAAATCACAGTGTATCCTGACAGGACTCTTAGGCCCCTTTCACACGAGCGTGAGACTCAGACGTTTCCCGCATCGTGTGCCGTGTACTGAACTCCCGGCACTGAACGGGAGTTACATAGCATTATACTGATTTATGATGCTATGTAACCCTTACAGTTCTGGAATGTGTTGGATAATGCTGACAGTGTTATCCAACACATTCCAGAACTGTAAGGGTTACATAGCATCATAAATCAGTATAATGCTATGTAAGCCCGTTCAGTGCCGGGAGTTCAGTACACGGCACACGATATGGGAGACGTCCGAGTCTCAAGCTCGTGTGAAAGGGGCCTTAGGAGAGACAGAGTCCTGATAACCCCACCCACACACGATTGGACAGTGTTCACTGTATTAGTGTGTGTATCCAAAAAGACTGACAATCCCTGTGTGTGCATCTCTTCTTCTATCATATCCTGCTCTCAGATAGGGTAGAATACATAACTTGACAGGTTTGCTTTAAAGGCTATGTACACCTTTGGGGGCTTTTTCTTTTCTTTCTTTTTCTTTGCATTGTACTCATTTTGAGCTAAAAATCATTTTTTCAATTGGTCTTTATTAAAAATATGGAGCCCTTTTTTGTACATAGCTGAGATGCTCTAGTAGCAGCCTGAGGGTTTTCTCTTTTTTTCCGTCAGTCGGGGAGCTGACGGGCTCCTTATCGTCACTCTCTGAAATTATAAACACTCATTATAGCTCAGTTCTTATCTTACTGATAGAAATGTGGCTTAAATAAGTGTTTATGTCCTCTTAGTAGTTTAGAGATAGGGTTTATTAGATGACCGACACAAAGTGAAAGTACCAGTCACACAGTTAGAAAAACAGTTAACCCTTTGTGACAGAAAGGGTCAGTATTTTTAATAGAGGCCAATTGAAAATTTTATTTTTAACTGAAAATGATTAAATTACAATCATAAACAAAAATTGCCTCCCAATGTGTACATAGCCTCTAAAGAGATTGTCAGCTGCATAAAAAACTACATTATAAAAGATCATACACAGCACACCATGGGTGGTATTGTCTGTACTAAGTGTAAGACAGAGCAATAGGTGCTCACCTTCATTGGTTGTGCTAGTAGTAGACACAAGCCTAGCATAGGCAGCACAAATATAATCTAGGTTGCTGCATATTCCTCTTGAGTAAAAATGGAGCAGAGAGAGGAATTTGACCACATTGCTATAGCTCCTCATTCTTTACCCCAGCATAACTTTAGAAACCTTCCAGCTATGTAAACAGTGTAGAGCCGTGGTCCTGGCATCTGTATGGCGGCATCAGGTAATTCATGACCACTTTCTTGGCCTTCCCTAGCTGCACTCCTGGGGAAATTTGGGGCCATGGCTGTATGTATATAACACAAGTATGAATAGTGCTGTTACTTTTAGGTGTAATGGTGAAAAGTGATGTAATGTGTAGCATAAATGTAATAGGTTTAGGATGCCTTATTGGAATTGGGATGTGGACAGACCAAAAACATGCTGATAGGTCAACTAGGTTAACTAGGATTCCTTAACCTTAGCCTATTTTGACCAAGTGGTATTTGTTCATTGTTATCTTCCAAGAGCTATAACTTTTTTAAAATTTTCCTGTTGATGTAGTCGTATGAGAGCTTGTTAGTGGGACAAGTTGTAGTTTTTAGGCCCCTTTCACACGAGCGAGTTTTCCCACGCAGGTGCGATGCATTAAGTGAACGCATAGCACCCGCTCTGAATCCTGACCCATTTTTTTCAGGCATCATTTCTGCGTTGCATGAGAATCGCAGCATGTTCTATATTCTGTGTTATTCATGCAGCCCCGGCTCCATAGAAGTGAATGGAGCTTCAGTGAAAAATGCAGTCCGGGTGCAATGCGTTTTTCACTTATGGTTTTTTTTTGCGAAATGGTTTGAGTTTCACTGAACACATTCAGACACAATCTGCATCGATTGAGTGAAAGAGGCCTTAATGGTGCCATTTTGGGGTACACATAACTTACTGATTAACTTTTACTAACTCCTTCTTGGAGAGGGAAGGGAAACAAACTACAATACTGCCACTGAGTTTTTATGTATATACATATACATTTTGCTGCGTTCATTTTTTGGCATAAATACCATAACTTTATTCTTTGGGTCAGTACTATTACAGCAATGGCAAGTACACACTTTAAGTTTTACTAGTTTTGCACAATAATAGAAAAAAAAGAAAATGTTTTTGGATCTCCACTTCCCTAAACCCATAAGTTTTTTTTATTTTTCTTTCTACTGAGCTGTGTGAGAGCTTGATTTTTGCAGGACACCTTGTAGTTTTCATTGGTATCATTATGGGGTGTATAACTTTCAATCGTGGGGTGCCAATGGGAGACTGAGAAAGTTAGCTCCCTCTATAACCTCTTACATGGCATGGACGATACTGCCCGGATGTGAGAGACCAGCCCCCGCTCGCCACTGCACGGGAGACCAGTGCAGCGCTTAGACTGGATCGCCATAAAAAGGCTGCTGCCTAGCCTAAGGCCCTTTAGTGACCGCCATGAAAAGAAGTTTTGGAGGTCACTAAGGGGGTAAATTTGGTGACAGGATACGGCCCCATTCACACGACCGTATGTATTCCGTGATCCGTATAAAAATGGAACGGAAGACATACGGAAAGTCTTCCGTAGTGTTCCGCAATTTTGCGGACCCATTGACTTTAATGGGGCTACGGACGTGATTTTGCGGCCAAGTATAGGACATGTTTTATTTTTTTTGCAGGGGAACTTCCGTGAGATACGGGATGCGGAATGCACACGGTGTGCATTCCGCATTTTTTTCTCCTATGGAAAAATGAATGGGTCCGTATGGTTCTGCATCTTATCCGCAAAAATGCGGATAAGATGCGGAAATGTACATACGGTCGTGTGAATGGGGCCTAAGATTGTGAAATAAAATGATAAATTCTACTGAGACCGGGACTGGGGTTAGTGAATAGTTTTTTCTCGTAGAAGTAAAGAGTGTAGCCCAGGTTTACAAATGTATCTCTGCCAAAAATATGTCTAAAAAGGCTTTCTACACTGTTTTCCAGACATGTTTGAAAGGGGTGGGGCTTATCAGGAAAAGGGGCGAGCCCCAGGTGCATCATTTTGCAAACTTTTGGCACAATTCTGACATAAAAATCTGCCTCAAAGTAACCTAACCAATAGTCGGTATAGAGTCCGAGAAAAATGTCTATTTCTGCAACCATATTTGTCATCCAGACTAAGACACTGTGATAAATCTGGTGCAGGTCTAGACAACCTGCCTAAACTTATGCCATCTTTAGGATTAGTAAAGGTAAAGGGGTTTTCCGGGATTTTTTTTTAACTTATGACCTATCCTTCAGTTCATCATCAGTATCTGATCGATGGGGGTCCCACACCTGGGACTCCCACTCATCAGTGGTTTGAAAAGGCCCCTTGCGCTTGCAGTAGTACCGTAGCTTTCTCTATGCTCACCAAGAACAGTACTGTCTGTTGCATAGCGGCTGTGCTTGGTATCACAGCTCAGCCCCGTTCACTTCAATCAGACTGAGCTGCGCCTAGGCATCGTGACCGATGAACATGACACCACATGGGCTAAGCTAAGCTGAGAGAAGGCTCAGGGGCTACTGCAAACAGCTGATAGGCAGGGGTTCTGGGTGTCGGACCCCCTCCAGAAGATAGGCCATCAGTTAAATAATCCTGAAAAGCCCCTTCAATTCAACAGCTACAGTAGTAAAAGGCAGGTAAGAATGGTGAACATGAAAAATTGTCTCTTTCTGTTGGCAGAGAATGGGTTAATATGGAGGGAAAAGAATAAAATCAATAGGAAAAAGCGCAGTCTTTAAGGTACTGTGTGCCGCCTGCAAAATGGAGCCAGCCGTTTGATTGTAATTAGAGATACACAATACGGTGCCTGCTGAGGAAAATGGACGAGTGATACAAACACAGAATATTAAGTAAGTGAGCAATGCCGCTGCTTGCTTGTGGCCAAAGAACTGCCGCAGGAACCTCTTGTATAGAAGAATATCCACCAGATTATTAGAACGTATGTTCTCTGGACTGCAGTGACATACGGCTCAAGTGTTACTCAGTGGCCCACACTCACTATTGTGGCTTCACCTGAATTCTGGTGCATTTATGGTGCAAAATACCACATTTCATTTTGGACGTATTTGTGAAGCAAATGTGCAGAAACAATAATCCACTGCAACTTGCTTGTCGAGGGTTGTGGCTTAACAGAAAAAGGGAGTGGTTTAAGATGCAACATTTTGTAACATTGTTTTGGCACCACGTACATTACATGGCAAGCTGACCAATAGTTGGTATAAAGTTCCATGTTTTTTTTTATACATTTATTATGGTCATAAAATACTTAAAGGGGTTATCCCATGAGTAATGTAAAAAAAATGAAAATCAGACATCATATTGTACATGCCAACCTCTATCTAACAAAGCTAGAACCAGCCCTGTACCTCACATGGATCCGGGGATCTCCCCATTCATTGGTCTGCTAGATTTATATCAAGCTGGCAGCTCAAGGGGCGTGTCTTTTCTGCCGCAGCTAAGGGGCGTGTCTCAGCTCACCCTATCACAACTCAGGAGGCAGTTGAAGGATGAAACTGAGCATGTGCGGCCTGCTCAGTGAGCAGGACAAAGAAATAAGAAAAACAAACAGTGGCAATATACAGATGCATTTTTTTGAATAACACAGTGGCTATGCTAAATATTTAATGACATGCAATTACAAAAGTGTTCAGATCCAGATGCTAGTTTGAAAACTGTAGAATATTTGTTGTGGGACAACCCCTTTAAGTACATTGATCTGAGGCTATGCATGCAGAAAATAATTATACAATAAAAGTATAATAAATATAATAGAATAAACTTTCCAATGTGTTTGTCCTAGATCTTAAGACACATGGAATAATCTTTCCTCCCCATGGGGCCACTTGGTCATCATGTGACTTTTCAGACAAATTTTATATCTCAAACTAATGGTCAATTCAGCACAGAAAGTGAGTGACCTTACTTACACTGACGAGCAAAAGGGTAACAATGTTTTGAACTTTTGACTTTCAGGCTCCATATCTCACCATCCACTACAGCTTTGAATGTGAGACTACCATCATGTTATAGACAATCATCTTGGCTGTCTCATCCATACATTGGACTTGCAGCTATTTAGCATATGATTAGATATGCAGATTCTTGTCATGTAGCTGCATTGTTACTGTTTTGCTCCTAACATTTTTATTATTTTGTAAATCCACCTTTTGCTTTCAACTCTGCCTGGATCCTTCTGGGCATGCTCTTGATTAGAGTGAAGCATGTCTCGACCAAAATCTGTTCCCAGATCTCTTCTACATGTTACCAATGTGGGTGCGTACTGGTCAACTCACTTGGGTACGAATACATCTTTTTCTTGAACTCTAAGTGTTCGATTGGGTTGAGATCTGGGGACTGTGGGGGCCAATCCAGCACCTCTACTCCATTGTCATTGAACCGTATGCTTCAGGTCATTGTCCTGCAGGAAAACTATGTCCTCCTTTTCATAGCCATAGTTCTCAAGTGTACGAAGTAACTTGTCTTGTAGGATAATCACATATAGCTCAGCATTGAGACCACCATCGAACCTGGTCAAGTATCCAATGCCTTTGGCTGTGAAACAACCCCATATCATCACACTTCCTCCACCGAACTTGACAATTCCTTCAATTGCTTGACCCATTAGCCTTGTTTCCCTTGTTTTTTTCCAGACCCATTTGCACCCATCAGAGCCCAATCTATTGACTTTTTAACCTTTCTTCAGGTCACCATACCAGACTTGTGTAATGTGCGTCCCACGGTGCTTGCATGGACGTCTGTGATCTCACTGTTACAAAGCATACGAGCCACCTCCACTGCCGTGTTTGTTGCGCCAGAACTTATAGACCTTGTGATGAGCCGACTTGTTGACTCTGATATTTTGCCTGGACGTCAACCTCTTGGCTTTTGAATGGATGGAACAGGTTGTAATGTGTAGTATACAAGAAGAAAAAGATTGTTCCGCCACCAGGAACAAAACAGTAACAATGCAGTTACATGACAAGAATCTGCATATCTAATCATATGCTAAATAGCTGCAAGTCCAATTCATGAGATACATACAAGATACAAGATGATTGTCTATAAAATGATGGTATTCTCACGTTCTAAGCTGTAGTGTATGGTGATATATGGTGCCTTAAAGTCAGAAGTTCAAAACATTGTTACCCTTTTGCTCTTCAGTGTATACACTCATTGATGTATACCGGAGGGAGGTGTGAACAGGCCTTACTTTCAGGCTTGCAGCCGATTTATTATTTTTTTTAGTCAATTTGCTAAATTTATTTGATCCAACCTAATTTCTTACAGGTAAATGCAAGTGTTATTGTAAGATACAACATCATTCTGATGTATTACTAGTTTGAGGTAATGTATCCTATTCTCTGACACTATAAATTACTGTTTCTACTCAAGAGAGTCAATGTATTATAAAGTTTATACAGATTCCTCCTCACACACCTAGCTGAATTATGAATCGACTCCTCCAAAGATTAAAGGCTCACTAACTTTTCAAAAAACTTTTGATATGTCATAGAGACATATCAAAAGTTTAAATCGGTGGCAATCTGAGTGGCGAGACCCACACTGATCCCTGAACAAGGGGAGAGAAGCTTGCTCATTTCGCACTCTCTTACCTTGCTGTAGAGGACGGAATAGAGATGTGCCCATAGACTTCTATGGAGCCTGTCTCATGCAGCAGTGTATTTCTCTTCCCTCGTTTCAGGGATCAGTGGAGGTCTCAGCACTCAGACCCCTACCGAACTAAAAGTTTGATATATCTCTATGACATATCAAAAGTTTTTTTGAAAAGTTACTGACCATTAAGGCCAGGTTAACAAATGCTTTTGTGTTGTTCTTTTTTAACACATTACATAAATCTAAATAAAAAAGGCATATGTTTTTCCACAATTGCATTTTTTGCAGGTGAAAAAACACAAAAGCAACTTGTAAACCCAGCTTTATCCTGTGCAATCCTAATCCACCTAAAGGGGTTTTCCTGAGACTTCTATACTCATGACCTATCATCTGTATAGGTTATCAGTATCTGATTATCTGATTGGTTGGGTCTGACACGTGTCCCCCCCCCCAATCCCATTTCCCCCCGATCAGCTGAAGTGAACGGACTGACCAAGCACAGACACTATACAATGGATGGCACTGTATTTAGTTAGTAGGGAGAAGGCTGCAACACTACTGCAAGCACCAATGCCTTCTCAAACAGTTGATCAGTGGGGGTCCCTGGTTTCAGAACCCACAGATTAGATACTGAGGATCTATCTGGAGGATAGGTCATCAGTATAAAAGTCTCGGAAAACCCCTTTAAAGGGTTTCTGTCACCAGTTTTTTCGGTATGAATCAGGCTCACATTAGAGATGTGCTAATGTCACCTGATTCCAAATATATATCTGTTTTATTTAATGGTGCCCCCATTTTTATATAAAATGAACTTTTATTTTATGCTAATAAGGCCTCTAGGTGCAAGGGGCGTTACCCCTGCTCCTAGAGGCTCTGTTGATTGACAGGACCAGGCAGAGAAGAAACACTCCATTCACCATAGCTTGCAAGGACCTTCAATGATGTCATGGCCATGTGATCAGTCACATGGTTTAGGAGGAGACAGGCTGTTGTGTGATCCTAACCATGTGACTGATCACATGGTCATGACATCATTGAAGGTCCTTGCAAGCTATGGTGAATGGAGTGTTTCTTCTCTGCCTGGTCCTGTCAATCAACAGAGCCTCTAGGAGCAGGGGTAACGCCCCTTGCACCTAGAGGCCTTATTAGCATAAAATAAAAGTTCATTTTATATAAAAATGGGGGCACCAGTAAATAAAACAGATATATATTTGGAATCAAGTGACATTAGCACATCTCTAATGTGAGCCTGATTCATACCGAAAAAACTGGTGACAGAAACTCTTTAAATTAACGGGTGAATTCTCTGGTGGGAAACTGGTTGTAGCATGCCACCAATACATGCTTGCCAGCATTTCCGCAGATCCACTGTACTTGTTGTTAGCTCAAACAGTCTACCAATGAATAAATCTGATATGATACTTACATTTATTTTTATATACTTTTTCAGATTCCGCATCCAAAATAGTGCATGAAATGTAAGGTGATTTATAATTAAATAGGCACCCTGGATGAAAAATCACAATCAAATGTCATGTGCATGATGTGAAAGGAGTTTTCCATGATTTTTATAAAATGGGCACAGAGCTGTATAAAATAATCAAAAACCCTTACTCACCTTTTAGATGTTCCGCGATTACAGCACTGCACTCCGGTCTCACCCACTCCAGTCCTGTAGTGATGACATCTAGAGATGAGCGAACGTGCTCGTAACGAGCACTGTACCGCTCGGCTCCCCTGCGCTTGCATGGGCGCAGGCAGCCGCTTCCGTCCTCCTCACCCGACGGAAGCATCTGCCTGCACCCATGCGAGCGCAGGGGAGCCGAGCGGTACAGTGCTCGTTACGAGCACGTTCGCTCATCTCTAATGACATCACATCCACCTTTCACACCACTACCAATCACAGGCATTAATGGCCGTTCATGCACACCTGCTCTTTAAAAATCCCTTTAATATTACTTGTGAGCAACTTTAAGGTCAGTATGCAGAAATCTGAGTCCTTAATGTTACCTTACCTTAAGATGAGGCATCTTACAGCAGAGCTTACCTTTCAGGTAGCAATAGCCAAAAAATAACTGGGAATAGATACAGTATTCCAGCTGATTCAGAGATGTCTATAGACTTAATTATGTCCTTCTTCTGAAACAAATTGAATCTGATTTATTGTCTTGGCATGCCCTCCATTTGTCCTGGTTTGGGAGAGTGAATATGCTGAAACTGAATATCCTACTGAAGATTTTTCACTTCTTCTAAACTCTGCCCTTTCTGCTCTTCAGACAGTTTTTTCCGCGCCTCAAGCACATCACTAGTCGCTTCATCTGCAGTGGCTCACATCCAAATTTAAAGGAGTCATCCCATTACTAATGTAAAAAATGAAAATCAGACATTATATAGTATGGTACATGACAACCTCTTTCTAACAAAGCTAGAACCAGCCCTGTACCTCACATGTATCCAGAGATCTCCCCATTCATTGTTCTGCTCGATTTATATCAAGCTGAAAGTGGAGTGTCTTTTCTGCTGCAGATAAGGGGGCGTGTCTCAGCTCTCCCTATCACAGCTCAGGAGGCAGTTGAAGGATGAAACTGAGCATGTGCAGCCTTCTCAGTAAGCAGGACAAAGAAAGAAGAAAGAACAAAGAGCAGGTGGCGCTATACAGATACATTTTATTGAATAACTGTGCCTATACTAAATTTATTATTACATGCAATTACAAAAGTATTCAGATCCAGGTGCTGGTTTGAAAACTGTAGAATATTTTTTGTGGGACAACCCCTATAACCCCTTCACCCCCGGAGCTTTTTTCGGTTCTGCATTTTCGTTTTGCGCTCCCTGCCTTCAAACAGCCATAACTCTTTTATTTTTCTGTTCACATAGCTGTATGAGGGCTTGTTTTTTGCGGGACAAGTTGTACTTTCCAACGCCACCATTTAATATTGCATACGGTGTAGTGGGAAGCGGGAAAAAAATTCCAAACCGGGTGAAATTGCAAAGAAAACGCTATTCCGCTACAGTTCTACGGGTTTCTTATTTACAGCGTTCGATGTGCATTAAAACTGATCCGTTACTTTCATTCTACTGGTCAGTACGAATCCGGCAATACCTAATATGTATAGTTTTTCCTGCGTTTTCATAGTGATAAAATAATTAGAAAGTTGCCCTTTTTTTTTTTTTTTTTTTCCTTGTCAAATCTTGACCCCTATAACTTTTTGGTATTTATGTGTACAGAGCTGTATGGGGGCTCATTTTTTGCGGGACGATCTGAAGTTTTTATTGATACCATTCTGGGGTGTGTATGACTTTTTGATCACTTTTTATTTAATTTTTTTTAGAAAAAAAAAGCGACAAAAAACGGCAAATCGCCATTTGGACGCTTTTTTCCGCCACACAATTCGCTGTATTGGAATTTTTTTTTTTATATTTTAAAAGTACGGGCGTTTTCGGTCACGATTATACCCATGATGTCTATATTTATTGTTATTTAGGTATTTATTTTTTACTTATACGGAAAGGGGGGTGATTTGAACTTTTACATCTTTTTTATTTTTTATATATTTTTTAACTTTTTTTTTAAATTTTTTTTTACTATTAGAAAGCTCAAATATGGGCTTATATATTGTGGCTTTTTTTTTTTCTTTATGAGCAATTCTGGGTTTTATAGACTCAGAAAGACATGAATTGCTCATTTCTTATCCTGGCCTGCCATCTAGTGGCCAGAATAAGAATTGCACTTTGAAAACTGTAATCCTCACCAGCGAGGATTACAGTTTTCATATGGTGTACAGACACCCCGATTGGCCACACGGGTGTCTGTACACCACCCGGAAGCGAACGCTTCCGGATTTAGCCGCAACTAGATGCCGTGATCACGTGTGATCACGGCATCTAGTCAACCCGGAAGACGCCGCCGATGTAGTAGGTAGCGGCAAGTCTCTGCTGTTAGAAACAGCAGAGACTTGCCGGCCATGACGCCCGCCGCACCCGCGAGCGGGCGCCATGTGCCCGCATCGCCCCAGCGCCGTACATGTACGGCGCTGGGGGTGAAGGGGTTAAATCACACCACCCTCAGCAGATGGACAAATGGAGGTGGCTTGGGCTCCTGGACTTATCATTATATTACAGGACAACATTGTCATCTGGGATAAACAGTACAGTGATCCCTCAAGACACAATGGCCTCCGGATACAATATTTTCAACATACAATGGTCTTTTCTGACCCATCGTAAGTTGAAACCAGACTCAACATACAATGCCTCAGACTCAGATCCAACCAATTCAGGCCATTTCTCCTGTAAAATATCTGTATTAGTTACTAGTTAGCAGCTATTCCTGACTGTTATATGTAAGGACTTGTATTATCTGTTTTAGTTATCTGCTTTTTTTCTTAAATCTTAATTTTCTCTTATCTTGGAAGACATTTTAGTGCTTTGGAACTGATTACTCAAGTTACAATGGTTTCAACATACAATGGTTGTCCTGGAACCAATTAATATTGTATCTTGAGGGACCACTGTATGCATAAAAAAAGCATTCGCCTTCTACCCTGTTCTTTGCATCTGATTCCAATACAGGGCAGGGGTCAAGAAGCTGTGGTATGCCCCTCTGTTGAGTACCCGTCTTTGATTCTGGAGCATCAATGCTAGAAAAACTAAATTTAATTGCTCCCCCTGGGCATATTATTTCTATATTTGAAACCCTGACTTCTCCACCGGTCTTTTTATAGAGTAGAGAGATCTTACCTGTGGAGTGCAGATTTGAAGCGTCCTGTTAAACCACCATTTTCTGAGCTTTGGGGAAAGACTCTTCCATGGGGTGCATGACTTTCCTGCCACCAACTGTGGAATTATGTTGCATCATTCCACGGCAGAGGTATGATACATTGACTTTTTTGGGAATTTATATACTCAAAAGCCATTATTGTGCAATATGATGGCTCTTTGTAACTCCCTTCATTCCAAAGGATCCACGTGATCTTAGAAATGGCCCTGCTGTCCATCTTCCTGGTTCCTTGAAGTAAAAAAAAATATGATGTTTTATTTTAGCTGTGAGGATATACAAAGAGAACCATCTCGCCAGCATCACCTCTTGGAAGAGGCTCCATATGAGTTAAAATCCAACTTTCCAACAAGTCTTGGGATTTGACAAAGGAAAATAGCCAAGCTAAATATCCATCCTTAGACAGCTTTTTCGGGGTGCTTTCTCCTCATCATTACAGAGTAGGATTCTGGCTGTGAAAGTCGTATTTGGACTCATAGGGAGCCACTTCAAGAGGTATCACTAGCGGGATGATTCTCTTCCTTGGAAGATACCTCTTTTTCCCCCTGTTTCCATACCAAGGTGTACTTTCAGTAAGTCTCCATACAGGACTGGATAGTTATTCTGGAGCACATTGGGCTGAAGAACTACACAGCATAATGTGTATAATAGACGAGACAAAATCAGAAAAATAACTTAAACTGAAATCTATGGACAATTGCTTACCTGGACTACTTTCCCAGTTTCTCCTCACTAACACACTTTGTTAAAGGGTGGCCCACACCTTAGTTGGTCCTTTCTTTAGCTTCTTGCCTGATCTATCATTAAAGGGAGGTTTCAGGAACTTCGATATTTATGGTCTATCCCCAGGATTGGGGGTTGGGTATGACTCATGACGTGTGGTGCTCCTCACAGCTTATCAAGCTCAGCACTGTACATTGTGTGGCAACTGTGCTTGGTCTTGCAGCCTAGGCCCATTCACTTGAATGGGACTAAGCTGCACATAAGCAAAGTATCCAATGAACATTATGTCACTGGCCTGGTAAGAGGCTGCAGCACTCTGGAGTGCCATGGCCTCTTCAAACAGCTGATAAGTGAGGGTGCTGGGAGTCTGACCCCCACTCATTAGATATTGTTGACCAATGTTGAGGATAGACCATCAATATTGAACTCCTGGAAAACCCCCTGGGTGAACTGATAAAGAACTTAAGCAGTGATCTACCTATCCCTTCTCTTTCCTTGACTTTACCCTTCTTTTCCTTTAAGGGAGGTTTGCTGTCCTGCCCTCTACACTTTGATTGACAGGGCCAGGTCTGATGATATTTACACTGCCTCTCCCTGTCAATCACAGTGCAGAGGGCACGGCAGTTGCAGTGAAAGCAGAGCCTCTAGGTGTAACGGCAACACCCCCATTGCTCCTAGAGGCTGATTTGCATATATTAAGACTTCATTTTTCTCAGCAATGTGGGCACATATGAACATGGGACCAACACACATGTCTTCAGCTGCCAAGTGCACATGTAACAGGTCAGCCAGTTTCATAGGTACAAATCTGCTGACAGATGCCCTTAATTATCTCGGCTAACCCTTTAACCTAAGCATAGGTCATCATTATTGAAAGGGATTGTCGGATCTCGACTTTTATGCCCAAGATGGGAATAGCAAGTACTGGCCCAGGGTGGCCTGATTGGCCCCTGATGATTGCCTTTAAAAATGTACTAAAGATCTTCAAGTTGCTTTCCTCACCCATCCTGTAATGTCGCGCAGACATGTAACCCATGAGCCTTGCAATTTGTTACTGATGTCTGACTTTTTAGGTTGTTTCTTTTGGTGTTTGTGAAGTTTAGCGTATAGGCTTTATGAACAAAACTGTGTTTTTCATCCACGTGCTGTCCTCAGATTTTTTTATAGATAGTACAATGAACGATACATGTCGCACACATCCGTTATTTTTGCGGATCTGTGTGGCCATTCTTCACATTAGCGAACGTGTTCTATTCTACTTTGTATTGCTGACAAGAATATTCCTTTCCTATTGATGGGAGAAAAATGCGAAATGTTGAAGGACCTTTTCCATATTTTGGACACAGCCATATGCATGAAGGTTCAGCGTAATCTCCAGACCTTGTTAGGCTACTTTCACACCAGCGTTTTTGCTGGATCCATCATGGATCAGCAAAAACGCTTCCGTCATGATAATACAACCTTCTGAACAGATCCGTTTGTATTATCTTTAAAATAGCCAAGACGGATCCGTCATGAACTCCATTGAAAGTCAATGGGGGACGGATCAGTTTTCTATTGTGTCTGAGAAAACGGATCCGTCCTCATTGACTTACATTGTGAGTCTTGACGGATCAGTTTCTTCATGCGGACACCAAAACGCACCAAGCAGTGTATTAGTGTCCACCTCCAAAACTGAATGCTGACTGAACCGAAGCAAAACTGATGCATTCTGAACGGATCCTTTTCCATTCAGAATGCATTAGGACAAAACTGATCAGTTTTGGACCATTCATGAGAGCCTGTGACGGATCTCACAAACGGATCCTTACAACGCAAGTGTGAAAGTAGCCTTACATCTACAATATTTTATCTATCCTTGGTTTTGCCCTGATTGCCTATGGACCTCTTTTGAAGAGAATTTGTCAAAGGGAAGCAGGGTCACTAATGAACCTTTTGACCCGGTGACCCGTTGGCCACTGATGCCGCTTTGTATGCTAGCCCATATCTGGGGGTTTTCCCGGGCTTTATGCACCATTGTAAAGGCTTAGACACTGCTCTAGCCATTATTGCCTATCTATCCATCATCATGCGTCCTTTTTAGTTGCCCTTTTTATATTTTTACAAATATTTATTGGCAAACTATGTGCTTATGTAGCCAAAAGCAAACCAGTGGAGATGGTTTCTTATCTCTATTTACATGACTTTGGGTACCTGCACCAACCAGAAATGAGGTGCACTTTACATTTGGCAATGGAGGGCTAATGGGGACTTGTTTATGACCTTGCCATCAGTCACCAGGACAAAAGCACTTCTTCCATCTGCCACCTAGAGTCTTAACTGACAAGCCAGGCCCTCTGTATGACGAGCGGGAGCTGATTGGCTGTTAGTGGCATCCTGGCTTTGAATGACAATGGATGAGGGAGCGAGGAAAGATTGGGATTAATCCTGCAGTAGAAGGCTGTTGCTAAACTCTTCCAGCAATATAACTGCTGAATGCATGGAATGAATACAGTTTACAGGTCTGGCGCCTGCAGCCAGCCGCAGATACCTTCCTTGTGTAGCTGAAAGGCCAAAGAGGAGACCGCAGAATGGGATATTCAGGGATGGCAAGGGTGAGTAATGAACTATGCACCCAGCTAGCGTAATTAGCTTCTGTCTTCCCTGCTTGGTACAATAGCCTGAAAGGGAACAGAGCGACGATGACTAAGAAACCTTGTGCAATAGCCAATTAGAGAGGAATCTTACAAGATTAGCGCTGCTGTATGTTGGTACACATGGCTATTCGTGCAGTTTGCTGCTTAACCCCTTCTGTACTGTGTGGCCCTGATTAATGTCGTGAGCTGATGAGAACAGGGCTAAGCCGAACCTGTTCTTCAGACAAATGTATTGCTTTATATAATTTTCTATCGCTCTGGCCAATCTGTGAGTATAGTATCGTAACTTCATGTATGTACCATAGCATACATGAAAAATAAGCAGCACGACCAAGGATGCAAGCAATAAGCAACCTACATTATTGCGTATAAGGCAAGACGTGCTTTTTACCGATATTTGTTACAACCAAGTGCTAATGCTGCATAACTATTCTTAATGGCATATAAAGTAAATGGGAAGCAAGTGCTGAATCCTAATGACATTGGTTGAGTTTATGAAAGTGTTGACCAAGGTTTTAATGATGAAGAAAATAATAATTTTTTTTTTGTGTGTGGTCCATTGTGAGCGTGTGGAAATCAATCATTTTGCTGTGTCACTGAGGTAGGACCCGTGCAGAAATGCAGGTCCTTAGAAGGCTTCCCTCCAGCGTTCTATGGGATACCCTCCTTATGCTTTTTATTTACATTTTTTATTTTAATTTTCTTTAAATGTTTGTATATAGCACTTACATATTCAGGAGCGCTGTACAGAAGTCATCATCACTGGCATTAAACATATATCTCTGTGTCTTCAAAAGGAAAATCAGTGGGAAATTTGGATTTGCGGTGAATGGTTACTGTCAACATAAGTGGAGTATACTTGTCTGCTACACTTTCATCCGTCTACAGTATATTAAAAACTTATCCTGGTTCTACTTTTTGTACGGTTTATATGTTTTAAGCGATAGGGACATGGTATAATTTGAAGAGTTGAAATACAGATGTAGCAGGGATGAATTTCTTATTAAACCCTTTACAAGGTCTTCTGTCATCTGGAAGGGTTGCACCAGCCGAGTGAAACCATACCTTTCTTCCCTGAATTCATTGCAGCATTCAGGAGAAATATTCTTTTTTAACAATATGCATATTAGTCCTTAAAAAGGCTGTTTACTCCTGGGGTTATGCAGACCCTCCCAGGGTGGCTGGACCCATGGATCATACCTACCTGATCCCCGCCACTGTAATCTGGCTCTACAGGTCTCCCCTTGTCATCATCTGGCCTGATGCGGGTCATGGGGCCACTGCAACCAATGACTGGTTGTTGCTAGGGCCTGCAGAGCTGTCATGAGATGGAGCCAGAACACAGCGGCGGGAATAAGGTAAGTATGACTCCCACTGTGGGTCCAGCCATGCTGGAGGGTCTTTAGAAAAGTGCCCCAGGGTTAAACAACCCCCTTATGTTCAGAGAAGGCAGGCCCTAATCACCTGTTGCATCCTGGGTTCTCTCCTCTGCTTTGAAAGACACTCCCCCCTCCATCATTTTACCTGGCCCCATAAATCAAATGAAGGGGGAGTGCTTTCAAAATGGATCAGAGGAGCTAGGGTTCACCAAGTAGCTCGGGCCAAACCCAGGTGCACCTAAGGACTAATTTACATATTGTTTCAAAGAAAAAAAGCTTCTCCTTAATGCTGCAATGGTCCCGGTGGAGGAAGGTAGGCTTTTCATCATACGGGACAGCCCTGCCAGGCATTGTGCCTAGTTTGATATTAATGATCCTGTTTAAGGACTGAATTTTTAGTGCATAGACCATAGGTGACTGTAAAGTACATATTTTTATTTTATTTTATGGAGGTAATACAGAGTATTTTCAAATTGAATTTTCATTTTTTATTACACAAATGTTTCTGTTATAAAGGGAACCTATCTCGTTAAACGTGCAGAGCAGGAGGAGCTAAGCAGATTAATATATAGTTTTATGGAAAAAGATGCCCCGTTCACACAACTATATTTTTGTTTTATATTTTTTGCAAATCAGATCTGCACCCATTCATTTCAGCAGGGCTGCAAAAAATGCAGACATCGCACAGTGTGCTGTCCGTCTCCGTCTTGCAGACAAGAATAGGCATTGTTACAACGGGTCTGCAAAAAACAGATGCAACACAGATGTCATCCGTATTCTGTTTCCGGACTGCAAAATACGGTTGTGTGAATTCACCCTAACTTGTAATTTATTGATTGAAATCTCTGCTCTTTCTAGGCTTAGGAGTCCAGTGGGCGGTACTAATGAGTGACTAGCCGCTATATCTGTGTGCTCACACCTACAAGGAAGGCTTGTCAATGACTGAGTGAGAATTTTCCCCTACATTGCTAAGTTTAGAAAGAGCAGGGATTTCAGAACTATATATCATCCTACTCTAGTGCATTATGGTGACAGGCTCCCCTCAGCTCTACTGTTCTTTTTAGTAAATACTTGTGCTCTCTATGAAATAAGAATTCTGGTGCACCTTTGCTCATAACAATGCATTTAGCTGTTCCTCTGTTATTCCTCCTGACAATGTATGCATAAACTGGTTTTACAGTATTATTCCTTTGTCAATCAGATATGTCTCTACACGCTGACACGCTTGTAAAGTAAGTAGGTAACTATAGGTCCTGACTGTTACAAAGGGATTGTGAGCAGTCTATGCGTGTACATTGTTCAGAACATCTCTTGCTTAGGGTACTGATGTGGTCTGTACTGAAAGGTGGTTGTACTTGGGGAGGCAGTCGTTTTTCTGTTTTCCCCTGTGTGCCTTGAAATTTGTGTATGTCATGCTGCTGCCGTTTTCAGTAGTATGCTACACAATGGGAAGATTTATCAGAACTGGCATTTCCTAGGCCAGTCTTGATCTCCTGTGAGTGAGATGTGCCTCACTTAAAGCTCATTCACGTGACCGTAAGGACTCTGTGCCTGCATTGCCAACGGCACTCTGTGCTGCGGATTCTGAGCCATTCACTTGAATGGGTCCATGATCTGCAAAGTACGACCAAATATAGGACAGGTCCTTTCTTTTGCGGAATGGCGGAACAGATCGGAAGCCCACAGAAACACTACAAAGCGTTTCCGTGGGCTTTCGGGTCCGTGCCTCCACACCGCAAAAGATAGGGCATGTCCTATCTTTGGCCCTATCTTGCTGATCACAGACCCATTCAAGTGAATGGGTCCACATCCACAGCACAGAGCTCACAACTGGTGCCCGTGAATTGCGGACCACTATTTACGGTCCACAACACGGGCACAGAACCTTTAAATTCGTGGCCTGTGCCTAGTATTGCAGCTCAAACCCATTCTAATTAAAGGGGTTGTCCGGGTTCAGATCTGAACCCGGACATATCCATATTTTCTCCCAGGCAGTCCTCCTAATGATAGCATTGGAGCATTTCATGCTCCCATACGCTTCCTTGCCAGGCGCTGCTTGATCACTCATGGCAAGGGCTTGTTTGTTCACCTGCACACACTTCTAGGCAGAGGCTTCCGACCAGCAGTGTGTTCGGTGACGTCACCGGGCTCGCTGTTGGGCAGAAGCCACCGCCTGGCAGCCCTCAAAGAGAGCTCGGTTTGTCACCAGAACTCCAGAAAATGCATTTGCCTTGCGCGATTCAGCACAGGGCAAAAGAGAACATCGGAACATGAAATGCTCCGATGCTCTTGTCAGGGGGCTGCCTGAGTGAAAATACGGGTATGTCTGGCTTCAGCTCTGAACCCGGACAACCGCTTTAATGCAATGCCTAAATACCTGAAAAATCCAGAGTAACCCTTTTTCCTTTACATTACTTCTCTCAAATGCATATAATACATAGAGTTTGCCTGTAGATGTGTATTTTTATTATATGGGAATCATTTTTATGTTTATAAAACCTAGCCTATGGAAAATAGTGTAAGCATTTCAGGATATTAGATGACCTTTTTACTCTACGTTAGCATCAGTCAAAATGCATAGAATGATTGGGTTTCCTGTAGAAGCATATTCTTATTATAATGGATCTGTTCTGTTGGTTGTTTTTGTTTTTTTAACAGCAAAATTTTATTGAAAATTAAAATGACTGGAAACTGGAAATTTCTATTTGTTAAATTTGCTTGTATCTTTTTAATCGCTATATTAATACTTCTAATAAGGTTCAAAGCGCTTCCTCTATATGCAACAGTTCCCATCACTTTCTTATTATAGAAACTATTATAACTTATTAGCAGCTGATGGCAAGAAAGTTGGCGTTGCTTCTTGGCACAGATTCTGGCTCCTTTTCTTGGATGCTAATTCGAGGCATATTTTTCCTTATGAATATACAAGCTAATCCTCCCTATCAGATTCTGTCTCATTATGGCAGTAGGATTATTTTGCAGGCAAATGTTTGGAAATTGCATTCTATAGACTGATATATAATATTTCATAGTGGTGTGTAGAACAGCCCATGTTTGATAGTTATAGGTAATATATGTATGCATTGGATAGTTGATAAATGCTCTACTGCTGGGACCCTCACTGATCACCAGAAACTGGGACCCAGATACCCTGATATCCCTCAGCCATGGCTAGGAGGAGGTTGAATGGAGCCATGATCAAACACCTACCCTGACACTTCATTCATTCAAAGGCTGTGACACTGCCAGAAACAGCCAAGCAGAACTGATAAGAATATTAACAGAGGGAGGAGAAGAACATAATAAGAAATCAACCATAATAATAACTTATATTTTTTATCATTTACAAAAATGACATGGAAATAAATGGGGAGATTACCCTGCGTGACCATTTCAGTATATGCTAAAGTTGGTTATCTGTCACTATCTTAAATTGTAGAAATGGCATTAATCTCTTTTGTACTCATTGAAGTATTGATAATGAACCAGTTTGTAATGGTAAAGGCTCCTGATTTTCACTGAAATGTAATCAGGACCTTTCATCACCCCTAGCATACCTTTTTTTTTAAGTAAATACTTGTATTCCTCATGAAATAACATTTCTGGAGCAAGTTTTAGATCATGTTTTTTTATAACTCTACAAAAATCAGGATCGAATCAGGAAAGAAAAACAGGACGTGTGAATGGAGCCTTAGGCTGAGTTCACATCACAAAAAAAGTGGATCCTGTATTTTAAAAGGGTTTTCTGAAACTTAAAGGGAACCTGTCATCTCGGAACCCCCCTGAACTAGAGTAAGCGTTGTATAGTGTAAGTGATGCTGAATCCGAATATGTAAGTTTTATCTTCATACTCACTTCCATTCCGACGCTGTGCTCCCACAAACCTGCAGTAAAATGCACTCAGTGGACTCTTCTTTGAGTCCTCTCCATTATGTGAGTGAGCACCGGAGTCCACTGAGTGCATTTTACTGCAGGTTTGTGGGAGCACAGCATCAGAATGGAAGTGAGTATGAAGATAAAACTTACATATTCCGATTCAGCATCACTTACACTATACAACACCTACGGAGATGACAGGTTCCCTTTAAATACTGATGACCTATCCTCTGGATAGGTCATGAGTATCTGATCGGTGGGGATCTGACACCTGGGACCCCCAGCAACCAACTGTTCGAGAAGGCATCGGCGATCCTGTGAGCTCCACGGCCTTCTCTCAGCTTACCAAGCACAGCGCCGTACATTGTATAGAGGCCATGCTTGTATTGCACTCGGCCCCATTCACTTCTCCATTCACTTGATACTGGTGAATGGAATGCACAGTTTTGAGGATAACCTACTTAAGAAATACCTGGAGCTCTGTGTCATTATGTGGGCCCCAGAATGGATTTTTTGGGATTTGTCAGTTGTTGGTTATATATTAGGTAGTGCCCATGACTTTGGCGAACTCTGTTCCACAAGAATATATATGTCAATCACAGTCAAAGGGGTTGTTCCAGTGTTTAATAATGATGCTCTATCTTCAGGATAGGTCATCAGTATCTGATCAGTGGAGGTCTGTCTCCCAGGACCCCTGCCAGTAAGCATCGTCCACTGGATAGCAGCTATGCCTGGCATTGCAGCTCAGCCCAATTCACATGAATTGTGCCTAGGGCATGTGATTGGTGAACATGAGGTCATTGGCCTAGGAAGAGGTCACAGCGCTCATGGAACACCACGGGGTCTTCAAAGATCTGATCTGTGGTGGTGCTGGAAGTCAGCCCCCCACCGACCCTTTTAAACTATGCCCTCAATACGATGGTGAGTTTTGGTGTACAGGATATTGTTGGTGCCAAGCAGTATGGTGACGTCTGAAAAGTGTTCTGCAGCTTATTTTTTTTCTTTGGATTCAGACTGCAATCTATTTTCACCTTTAGTCATTGGAACGTGCTTCTGACAGTTGCAGAAAAAATATGTCTGCCTCCCTTGCTCATATACCAGGAATGCTGATGAGCTGAGACCTCCAGAATCCCCGTGAACACCCTGGTGTTAGCATGCAACATGTAGCTCCTTTAATCCAGCCGTCTCTTCCCAGAGCACTACACCAAATGATGAGGTGCACAGCAGTACTTACTGTAGAATGAAATAAGATCATGATGACTGACAGCATGGTACAGAATGTACCTGTGATAAAAAAAGATATATTTTTCCTATTGATTGGAGAATGTGAAGGAAGATGTGTAACTCAAAGGATAAGACGAATTTAAATGTAACGTCTGCAGTCCAGACACAATGCCACAATCTAAACACACTGCATGTTACATTAGCCTTCCAGACTGTATATCTAGACTGGAAATATGAAATCGCTTGACATGGAGAATGTTTATTAAGCATAGTAGTAGATAAATAGCATTCAGTTCTTTGAAGAAATGCATTAGTGTACTTATTCCCTACCGGTGTATTGTTTACTGCTGTATGTATCAGGGATGTTTTCTGGGGGAGGTTTGATTGTCCTTAGATACAAATTGTTACCAATACTTTCAGTCGGAAACCAAAAAAAAATTGACATCATGTGACTAAAAAAGCTATGTTTAGCATTGTGTGATTAGCTTTTTAACTTTTTCACCACTATTTGTATTGAAGATGGTGAAAGAGACACCTCTTTTAAATTTGGTATAATTTTTTTCTGTCTAAATCCTACAAGTAATTGGGGGGTTATTCTCATGTCAGATATTAGAATACCTATCATTTTTGCATAGTGGTTTTCTAATCTTCTAATTCCTTTGAATCCAGAGGGAAAAAAGCAGCCTGGTTTGAGAGCAGACAAACAACGCGAGTTTGTGAGAGTTCGCGTGTTTGATTTCAAGTTTGTATTTGTATTAAGTGTGTGACTTTAGATTACGTGACTTCAGATTCAGGGACTTTTGGAGCGGACTACAGTAAGTTAGATTCTTATCACTGCACTATATTGTATTTTTTCTCCTTTCTTGCGTAATCCCCATTTAGTATGTGTTCCATTATTGACAGCGCAGTCCAGTGCATATCTTGTCTAATGTATGCAGTCCTGGAACAGCCGTTTATGGGTGCATATCTTTGTTCAACACAAATTGCCCATTTGGAATCGCACATCGTGTATCTAACCTGGAGAGTTTCAACACTGAGAAGCGCTGACAATTTGGAAAAGAGTTTGCTGCTCACTGAGCAAGCACTCTATGGGGTAGATGTGGGGGAGGGTGGTAGTGAGGAGGCTCAGGAAAGTGAGGTAGGTAGCTGGGTAACAGTTAGAAAGTAGAGGGAAGAGTGCCAGGGAGGCTATCCCTGATCTGAAACACCCCAACAAGTTTGCAAGGTTGGCACATGAGGGGAATGTCAGTTCAGGGAGAGCACTGCTGCAGCCGAACACTTCCACTGCCAGTCAGGGGAATGTCAGCTCCAGTAAGCAAGAGGGCAGGGCAGGCCAGACAGGTGCTGGTAGTGGGAGACTCAATTATTAGGGGTACAGATAGGGCAATCTGTCACCAATGATGAAGTTAGAGTTAGGATTTAGGTCATAAGCTTAGGGCAAGGACCTAGTGTTTTCCGAAATACTACCTGTACCACGAGTCACACAAGAAAGGCAGCGGAACATTAGGAAGGTAAACAAGTTCCTGGAGAACTGGACCGACTTCTCTATCGTAGGGATGGGCTGCGCCCCAATGGGGAAGGGGCAGCTGTTTTGGGGGAGAAGGTTGGAGGAGTGTTTAAATTAGGGACTGGGGGAGTGTAATTACGTTATAGGAGGGGAAGATAGTGCAGATAGAGACCTTGGACGAGGTAATGGAACTGGGGCAGGAATGGAAGGAGGGACTAGAACAGTTCAGAAGGAAAGGTGTAGGGTAAAAAATATACATAAACCTCTTACTTGTATGTACACTAATGCCAGACGCCTAACTAATAAAACTGGTGAACTGGAATTAGTGATGTGTGAGGAGGACTATGACATAGTGGGAGTAATCGAGACATGGCTGGATGATAGCTATGACTGGGCAGTTAACGTACAGGGTTACAGTCTGTTTAGAAAGGATCGCCAAAACCGTAGAGGGGCAGGGGTCTGCCATCATGTAAAGTCCTGTCTAAAGCCCACACTCTGGGAAGATACAAGTGAGGGACATGAACATGTGGAGTCACTGTGGGTAGAAATACATGGAGGCAAAAACAATAATAAAATACTAATAGGAGTTTATTATAAACCACCTAATATACTAGAGTCCACAGAAAATTTGCTTCTAAACGAAATAGATGAGGCAGCAAATCATATTGAGGTCATTATTATGGGGGACTTCAACTACCCAGATATAGACTGGGAAACTGAAACCTGTATATCTCATAAAGGAAACAGGTTCTTGGCAAAAAACAGACAATTACCTTTCCCAACTGGTTCATGACCCGACTAGAGGGACAGCCATATTGGACTTAGTATCAACCAATAGACCTGACAGAACAACAGATGTGCAGGTTGGGGGACACCTGGGAAATAGTGATCATAATATAATAACCTTCAAACTGAAGAGTGTTTCTTCAGGGAGGAACAAAAATAGGCCTAACTACCTGGGACAAAGTCCTCAAAAATAAAAATACAGTCACAAAATGGGATATTTTTAAAAGCATCCTAAAATCTAATTGTGAGAGGTACATACCTTATGGAAATAAAAGGTTAAGGAACAAAAAAAAACTATGTGGATAAATAGAACTGTAAAGAAAGCAATAAATGACAAAAAGAAAGCATTTAAATCACTAAAACAGGAGGGGAGCGAGGAAGCATTGAAAAACTATAAGGAAAAAAATAGAATATGTAAAGGACAAATAAAAGCAGCCAAACTAGAGACCGGGAGATTAATTGCCAAAGAGAGTAAAACTAACCCTAAAATGTTCTTCAATTATATAAATGGTAAAAAGTATAAACCTGAAGGTGTCGGCCCCTTACAGAGTAATGAGGAGGGAGTTGCAGAGAGCGATGAGGAGAAAGCAAAGCTATTAAATATTTTTTTCTCCACTTTATTTACTGAGGAAAATAAACTGTCAGATGAAATGCAGAATATAAAAGTAAATTCCCCATTAAAAGTGCCCTGTCTGACCCAGGAAGAAGTACAGCGGCGTCTTAAAAAGATTAAAATTGACAAATCGCCAGGACCTGATGGCATACACCCCCGTATCCTAAGAGAATTAAGTAATGTTATAGTCAGACCTTTATTTCTAATATTTAAGGACTCAATACTGACAGGGAGTGTTCCACAGGATTGGCGCATAGCAAATGTGGTGCCAATATTCAAAAAGGGTCCAAAAACTGAGCCCGGAGACTATAGGCCAGTAAGTTTAACATCTGTTGTGGGTAAACTGTTTGAAGGTTTTCTAAGAGATGCTATCTTGGAGTACCTCAATGAAAATAAGCAAATAACTCCATATCAGCATGACTTCATGAGGGATCGGTCATGTCAAACTAATCTAATCAGTTTCTATGAGGAGGTAAGTTCTAGACTTGACCACGGCGAATCAATGGATGTCGTATATCTAGACTTCTCCAAAGCATTTGAACCTGTACCACATAAAATGTTAGTACATAAAATGAGAATGCTTGGACTGGGGGAAAATGTCTGTATGTGGGTAAGTAACTGTCTCACTGATAGAAAACAGAGGGTGGTTATTAAAGGTACATACTCAGATTGGGTCACTGTCACTACTGGGGTACCACAGGGGTCAGTATTGGGCCCTATTCTCTTCAGTATATATTATTAATGATCTTGTAGAAGGCTTGCACAGTAAAATATAAATTTTTGCAGATGACACTAAACTATGTAAAGTAATTAACATCAGAAGAGGACAGTATACTGCTACAGATGGATCTGGATAGATTGGAGGCTTGGGCAGATAAGTAGCAGATGAGGTTTAACACTGACAAATGTAAGGTTATGCACATAGGAAGGAATAATGCAAGTCACCAGTACATACTAAATGGTAAAACACTGGGTAACACTGATATGGAAAAGGACCTAGGAATTTTAGTGAACAGCAAACTAAGCTGTAGAAACCAGTGTCAGACAGCTGCTGCCAAGGCCAATAAGATAATGGGTTGCATCAAAAAGGTCATAGATGCCCATGATGAGAACATGGTCCTGCCACTTTACAAATCACTAGTCAGACCACACATGGAGTACTGTGTGCAGTTCTGGGTGCCTGTGAACAAGGCAGACATAGCAGAGCTGGAGCGGGTTCAGAGGAGGGCAACTAAAGTAATAACTGGAATGGATGGACTACAGTACCCAGAAAGATTATCAAACTTAGGGTTATTCACTTTAGAAAAAAGACGACTGAGGGGAGATCTAATAACTATGTATAAATATATCAGGGGTCAGTACAGAGATCTCTCTCATTAACTATTTATTCCCAGGACTGTGACTGTGACGAGGGGACATCCTCTGCGTCTGAAGGAAAGAAGGTTTCTACACAAACATACAAGAGGATTCTTTATGGTAAGAGCAGTAAGACTATGAAACTCTCTGCCTGAGGAGAGCCTGGATGTATTTCTGGAGAGTAATAATATTACAGGTTATAGCTACTAGAGATGGGTCGTTGATCCAGGGAGTAATTCTGATTGCCTGATTGGAGTCGGGAAGGAATTTTTATCCTGTAAAGTGAGGAAAATTGGCTTCTACCTCACAGTTTTTTTTTGCCTTCCTCTGGATCAACTTGCACGATAGCAGGCTGAACTGGATGAACAGAGTCTTTTTTCGGCCTTATAAACTATGTTACTATGACTGATCTGCCAAAAGAGGCTCAGAACTACCATTCATGAGGACAGGATCCTGAGTCCCCCAGTCGAGCATGTGTTCTGCCACTCAATACAAAGTCTATGACTTCCAAAGAAAGCCAGATACAGCACTCCAGCAGTGCAAAAAGTGATTACAGAAGTGTAGTAGAGGAGTGGAGAGGGAAGCAAGAGGAGTGATAAAATTATTGTGAACTAGTGAGCTTGTAGGAGTGGCGAGATTATTATCATTGAGCTAGCAGGCTTGTAGAAACAGTGCCTGGTGACTGGACTGCAGCTCCACTGTAATGGTAACATGGCAGGCAATGACAACATAAATGGCTGAGCTTTGTGGGTAAAGGATTCACATGATGATTTAACCCCTTCGTGCCCAGCGCCGTACTAGTACGGTGCTGGGTGCATGTTTAAAGATGGCGCTCGCTCCTGAACGGTAGCGGACATTTAACCCTTCGGATGCCGCAGTCAATTCTGAGCGCTTCCGGTGTTAGGCCCCATTCAGACGACTGTGTTTCACGGCGTGTACAGTGTTTCACTGTACGGCGGCGGCCTCTGGAAGCGCATGGCGTCATAGCAACCAATGACGCCGTGCGCTCCGTCCTCTGGGGCAGCACAGGCCAGGCTTTCACGGCCCGTATACGGCCATGAAACACGGTCGTCTGAATGGGGCCTTACTCCGGCTCCCCCGTGTGGCGATCGGGGAAACCGGAGTATGTATGCAGCAGCCCCTGTCATAGTCAATGACAGGAGGCTGCTGCATAGACTTTCCTATGGAGCCCTTCTGTGTAATAGGGCTCCATAGGAAAGCATTAAAATCATCATAGACTCCAATGCTAATGCATTGGGGTCTATGATATAAGCAATCAGATGATTGCTTGTAATAGTTCCCTATGGGAACTATAAAAAAGTGTAAAAAAATTAAAGTTTAAAAAATAAAATAAAATAAAAACATAAAAGTTCAAATCACCCCCTTTTTCCCAAAATAAAAATAGTAAAAAAAAAATAAAAATACACATCATGGGTATTGCCACGTGCGAAAACGCCCATATTATCAAAATATAAACATTTCTTTCCCGTACGGAAAACAGCGAAATGGAAAAAAGCGTCAAAATGGCCGATTCGCCATTTTTTGTCGCTTTTTTTTTCTAAAAAAATTAAATAAAAAGCGTTCAAAAAGTCATACACATCCCAGAATGGTATCAATAAAAAGTTCAGATCGCCCTGCAAAAAATGAGCCCCCATACAGCTCCATACACATAAGTACCAAAAAGTTATAGGGGTCAAGATATGACAAAAAAAAAATCCAACTTTATAATTATTTAATCAAAACGCAAGAAAAACTATAAATATTAGGTATCGCCGGATTCGTACTGACCAGTAGAATGAAAGTAACTCAGTAAGTCAGTTTTAATGAACATTGAACGCCGTAAATAAAAAAAAAACGTAAAACTGTAGTGAAATTTCGTGTTTTTTTTTTGGCGTTTTTTGCTATTTCACCCAGTTTGGATTTTTTTCCCGCTTCCCACTACACCATATGCAATGGTTAAATGGTGGCGTTGGATAGTACAACTTGTCCCGCAAAAAACAAGCCCTCATACAGCTATGTGAACAGAAAAATAAAAAAGTTATGGCTGTATGAAGGCAGGGAGCACCAACATTTGCTTGGTTTGGCTGTTCTCAGAACTGCCATCAAAGTGACTGAAGCATACTGAGTGTTGACCCACTCTGTCTGTACTAAATAATACCAGCAAAGTAGGATGTCCTCACAGGGGTGTCAAACTGTCTTATGAATGCAAACCAAAGTACAAAGAAACACCTCCCAACTCACAGATGTGAATGGTTCCAATGGAAGCCATGGCGGCTACTAGATATGTTACCGTGCCCACTGCTGCCCTTCTCTTCCTTGATTGCATGGGCGCCACATTACTCATCCAGCTGACTTCTCTGTGGTCTTCAATATCCAGACCTACTTGCTTTCCAGCAGAGGGTCCTCACCAGGTTCCCATGTTTATTCTCCTGCTGCAGGCCACGGCCTGTGCTTCCTTGCCAGGTTTCTCAGGTCTGACCCTAGGGCACACGCATGCAGTCTCTGCAGCTCTTAAAAGGTCAGCATGTGCGTACCCTAATTTCTTCAGTCAATGGCTTGCTGCCTCTGGGTACTTTAGACATCTTCACCTAGGGGAGAGTGCCTGAGCTTTATGCTGTCTAGCTTGCTAGTTCCCTGGTGTGCTCTCCTTTTTGCCTGCCCCTGTGCTGACTTCTGCCTGTTTACCAATTCTGACTCTCCACTACCTGACCTGACCTTTGTCTATTTAGCGTATTGACCTTCTGCCGTCTAACCTGGCCTTGTACCAGTTTCAGGGATTTGCACGAACTCTGCCTGACCTCTGCCTGTTCTAATTATGATTATTGCCTAACCCCTCGATGCTTCGCACCAGTGTCATTGATCACCATGGGTCAGCAGCCAACCACACTGGGACTATTCTAAAAGGTCTCGTGGCTCCCCTGCAACAAAATTGAGAGGTTAAAGGGGTTATATGAGCTAGGCTACTTTCACATTAGCGTTTTTTCTGGATCCGGCAGGGTTCAGCAAAAACACCTCTGTTACTGATAATACAACCATCTGCATCCGTTATGAATGGATCCAGTTGTATCATCTTTTAACATTTCCAATACGGATCCGTCATGAACTCCACTGAAAGTCAATGGGGAACGGATCCGTTTTCTATTGTGTCAGATTGTGTCAGAGAAAACAGATCCCCATTGACTTGCATTGTGGGTCATGACGGATCCGTCTTGGTCTGCATCCCAGAATGGAAAGAAAACCATAGCATGTTGTGGTTTGCTCTCCGGTATGAGAACATAACGTAATGCATTTTGGAACATTCCGTTCTGTTCAGTTACATTTTGTTCCCATTGACAATGAATGGAGACAAAACAGAAGCGTTTTTTTTCCCGGTATTGAGACCCTATGACGGATCTCAATACCGGAAAATATTAACGCTAGTGTGAAAGTAATCTAAAGGGGTTATAGGGTGAAAACCAGGGGACTGCCAGGGTAACATCTTTAGGTTTAGCCCACAGTTACCTGTACAGAATAGGAAGCTTCAACATATTATTAATGAAAAACTACTTGATTTTAGGATATATTTTTTTTATATAATGACATGGAAAATTAAAACAAAATCAGCAAAAATTCTAAAAAATATATAACATAAACATGTGATTTAAACAGTAGGTCATTTTCTGATGACACATTCACTTTAAAGGCCATGGACACGTTTAGGGGCATTTTTATTACTGCATTTTACGTGCATTCTTGTTATAAAAATTATTTTTCCAGTGGGTCTTTTTTAAACATCTTCAACAGTTTGGCCTCTACAGCTTTCACTTTTACTGAAGACAGTTGCTTCTCCTTCTCATTGAATTCCGAACACCAGAATCTTTAGTGGAGCTGCCTTGACGGCTGAATCTGTGTCCTTTAGTTCTCCAGCATATGAGAAACACTCATTTAAGCTCAATTCTCAAATTGAATTCGGTGAATTACGTTTTTATGTTTTCGTTTTTCAATCCCCGTCTTCCCAGAGCCATAACTTTTTAATTTTACCGTTCACATTGCTGTATGAGGGCTTTCATTTTGTGGGACATGTACTTTCTAGTAACATCATTTAATATTGCATATGATGTAGTAGGGATCTGGAAAAATATTCCAAATGAGGTGGAATTGAAAAAAAAAATTCCACCACAGTTTTATGTTCATTTTCACATCGTTCCCTAAGCAGTAAAATTGATCTGCTACTTTCATTCTCCAGGTCAGTACGATTGCAACGATACCAAACTTGTATACGTAGTTTTTCTTTTAATACTGAAAAAAATAAAACCTGGAAAACATTTTACTCTTTTTATAAACATATTATGACCCTTATAACTTTTTTTGTAGTTATGTGTACAGAGCTGTAATGGGCAATCTGTATATGTGTATGACTTTTATCACTTTTTATTCATTTTATTCATCTGAGGGGCTCAATGTATGTGATCGTCCTTATGGCTGATCGCATATATTCGTACCGGGCCTCTCCTGTTTGAAACAGCAGAAAACTAGGCCATCTTCAAAGTGCCAAGTTCCACCGTACATGTATGGTTGAGGTTGCAAAGGAGTTAAATTAGTGTCTATGAGCTATCAGAAGTAAAGAGATAACAGCTACAGAAGGCTCAAGACTTGTGTCAAGAGAGTTGTAGTCAATGATTCCTCTCCTGATTGGTCCCCAGTTATAAGTGGTGTGCCCCAAGGTTCAGTGCTGGGTCTCCTATTATATAACTTATTTATTAATGATATTGAGAATGGAATTAATAGCACTGTTTGAATTTTTTCAGATGACACCAAGCTATGTATTACTAAGCAGTCTATGGAAGATGTCCATAAAATACAAGCTGATTTGGACTGATTGTTTGGGCATCCAGCTGGCAAATGAGTTTCAGTGTGGATAAAAGTAAAGTCATGCATCTGGGTAGTAATGATCGATCTGCATCATGTGTCTTGGGGGAGTAAAGCTGGAAGAGTCTCTTGTAGAGAAGGATTTGGGTGAACTTGTACATCATAGATTTAATAACGGCTTGCAATGTCAATCAGTTGCATGTAAAGCCAGCAGAATATTGTCATGTATTAAAAGAGGCATGGACCCACTGGACAGGGATGTAATATTACCCCTTTAAAAAACTTTGGTGCGGTCTCATCTGGAATGTGCAGTTTAGTTTTGGGCACCAGTCCATAGAAAGGACGCACTGCAGCTGGAAAAAGTACAGAGGAGAGCGACTAAATAAAAGGTATGAAAGGTCTATGTTATGTGTTAAAATTAAAAGAACTAAGGTGGTCATTTATGATCTGAAGTATGCCACTTTTTGGCATTCTTTTGTCACAGATTTGGTCGCAAAGATTTGCGCACAAATCTGCAACTCTTCTCCACTCACGCCACTTTTCCAAGGTGCCATAAAAAGGAGGCGTTCCATTGCCTGTCTCATTTATCATTTTCTACGCCTGTTTTTGATGTAGAAAATGACTTAAATCTACACCAGCAAGTTGCACGGCCTGCGCCTCTTCATAGCTTAGCTGCATCACAGCGAGCGCAGAGTTATTAAGACCGGCGTCTAAAATTCCAGTCTTAATAAATGAACCCATAAGTTTATTTAGTCTTGAGAAGGAGCATCTTGGGGTGGGGTCACACATTTAACATATATAAATTTAAGGCCCCTTTCACACGAGCGAGTTTTCCGCGCGGGTGCAATGCGTGACGTGAACGCATAGCACCCGCACTGAATCCTGACCTATTCATTTCAATGGGTCTGTGTACATGAGCGTTTTTTTCCACGCATCACTTCTGCACTGCGTGAAAATCACATCATGTTCTATATTCTGCGTTTTTCACGCAGCCCTGGCCCCATAGAAGTGAATGGGGCTGCGTGAAAAACGCATTGCATCCGCAACCAAGTGCGGATGCAATGCGTTTTTCACTGATGGTTGCTAAGAGATGTTGTTTGTAAACCTTCAGTTTTTTATCACGCGCGTGAAAAACGCATCAAAACGCATTGCACCCGTGTGGAAAAAACTGAACAACTGAACGCAATCGCAGACAAAACTGACTGAACTTGCTTGCAAAATAGTACGAGTTTTCCTGAACGCACCCTGAACGCATCCGGACCTAATCCGTCACGCTCGTATGAAAGAGGCCTAAAACTAGCCAGTACAAAAAATATGGTACAGGACTATTCATGTAAAAACCCCTCAAAAGTCAAGGGGGCGCTGCCTCTATCCGGAGAAGAAAAAGTTTACTCTCCAGAGACATCAAGTCTTCTTTACTGTAAGAACTGTGAATCTGTGGAATAGTCACCTCAGGACGTGGTCACAACAGGGACAGGTGACAGCCTCAAAAAAAGGGTGAGATGAATTCTAAAAACTGAACAACAAGCCTTTGTAAAGGTGGAGAATTCTGGTTTTCTCTGGTTTGCACTTGCAGGACGTATGTCTAAATAGCTACTGTATATGTAAGACTGGGCCCTCAGCACTTCTGGTGGATTCACTGAGAAGAAGTCTGCAGATGCAGTAGAAATATGTAGAAGACAAACTGTTAAAAATTGTTTATACAGACGGATTAAAAATTATTTTAGCCCAAAATAAGAAGAATGTAATAATAAAAAAATGCCCCAAAGTTATCCATAGCCTTTACATTTGTATAATTTTAAAGGCTTAAATTAGCAGATGAATTACTCTTAACCTGCCAATGCCATGTAGGATATAAGGATATCATTTCGCTAATTGAGCTGGCATTTGAAAAGGGATTAAGAGGGGTTTGCTGGGCTTAAATCCTTCTGCAGTTTTCCATATCCACCAGTGGGAGGAGTAATTCACACTATAATAACTGAGACTGGAAACTCAGTGACAAGCATTTACTGTACGTATAGATCAGTGATTTTCAACCTTTTTTGAGCCGCGGCACACTTTTTACACTTAAAAAATCCCGGGGCACACCACCAACCAAAATGACACAAAATGACACTAAAACAGTACATATTATACATATAGTTAATAATATAGATTCTAAATGTATTTATACTCACTCAGTGTGAAACCTGGGCCTGTTTCGATGAACACAAAAGGGATATCCTGGCAGGAATGGTGGAAAGACACACACAAAGCTCTTCCTCAACAGTTCTCAGTCTCTCCCTGTTTTTAGTTTTTATCGCAGTCAAGCTTGAGAAGCCCAGCTCACATAGATATGTGGTTGAAAATGGGAGCAATGTCAAAATAGCTTTGTTGGCCAGAATGGGGAACTCCTTGGCAACAGATAACCAAAAACTGTCTAAAGGAAGATCAGCAAACTTTAGCTTTAAACCGCGATCTTGCTTCAGTTCAATGAGTTCCTCTTGCTCCTTTAAGGTCATGTCCTTTCCAGCAACGGATAATGAGCTGTATGGGTCCCTAACCCAGTCAAGGCATTCTGTGAAGGCTGAAGAGAAATAAAACGACAACTTCTCATCAAGAGTTTTCAAATGTCTGCCAATCACCTCGCACATTGCAGCAGTGTTGCCATCATGCAGTTTCTCGGTGAGCGGGAACATCTGAAGGTTGCCACCCTGAACATGTTGTTGCCAGAGCTGCACCTTTAAACGGAATCCGTTCATTTTATCAGTGCTTGTAAGCAGGTTTTCATTTCGGCCTTGCATCCGTGTGTTCAGTTCATTCAGATATTGAAATATATCAGCCAGGTATGCCAGCTTTGTACACCACTCATCACTTGCAAGCAGCTTTGAATAATCGGACCTCTCGTTTGTCAGAAATATTTTAAGTTCCTCTCGCAACTCATACACACGGGCCAGCACTTTGCCGCGTGACAGCCACCGGACCTCCGTGTGGAGCAATAAGATTTTATGCTCCGCTCCCATTTCTGTACACAAAGACGCAAATAAGCGACATCGCAAAGGTCGCGTCTTCACAAAGTTCACTATGCGCACAACATCATCCAACACAGGAGCTAGATCTGCTGGTAAGGTCTTTGCAACGAGGGCCTCACGGTGCAAGAAACAGTGGGTAACAAGAACATCTGGGTTTCTTTCTTTAACCCTACTTACAAAGCCTTTGATGTGCCCGACCATGGCTGCGGCTCCATCAGTGCAGACACCTGTGCAGTTTTCCCATGTAAGCCCACTTTTATCAAGATATTCCGATGTGACCTGGAATATTACCTCTCCTGTTGATTTTTCTGGCAGTGCCTTGCAAAATAGGAAATTTTCTCTAATGGCTTCTCCATCCACAAAACGCACATTGGCCAACAGCTGACAATGTCCACTGATATCCGTCGACTCATCAAGTTGCAAGGCAAATTTCTTACTGGTGCGCACCTTTTCCAAAACAACTGTTTCAATGTCCGCAGACATGTCATCAATCTGTCTGGCAATTGTGTTATCAGAGAGAGGCACTTTAGCTATCTCTTTGGCTGCGTCAGGGCCAAGCATCTCATTTACAATAGCTTTACAAGTTGGCAGTATTAATGTTTCTGCCACAGTGTGGGACTTTTTTGATTTAGCTATGAGTTCAGCAACAAGGTAGCTAGCTTTGAGGGCTCTCTCATTTACCTTTGTGTTTTTTCTCAAAAAAGTTGCCCCTTTCTCATTGTTTGTACGCAAGCGTACAAAATACTCCATCGGCTTGTTTTGAACGGAAGGGTGTTTCGTTTGGAGATGGCGTTTAAGCTTGCTTGGCACCATGGCGCTATTGGATAGCTTCTCACCACACACCAAGCACAGTGGTGTTGGTGCTGTCGCATCCCCAGTGAAAGTAAATCTAAATGAAAGATAGCTTTCACTGTATTGCCTTGAGCTCACCGTCTTGTCTTTTTTCTTTTGTCGACCTCTCATACTAGGGCCTTCATCTAGGTCAGAATTGTGTCCAGGATCCTGTTCGGCATTTGCCTTTTCCATTCTCAAATATTTCTCCATCACTGCTGAGATAGTGTGCGCAGCCACACACTAAAATAGAAGAGTATTACATTATCTGCCACACTTAAAGGACCTCTGCCAGGCATATACTGCAATATAAAGGGGTACAATGAGAAGTACTATGGCCATGAGGCCAGAGTACAAGTACCAGCTCATATACTCAGCATATGAGCTGGTACTTGTAGTACTCCAGCCTCATGACCATAGTATTTCTCATTGTTATATGCAGTATACTGCTGGAGTACTAAAAGTACCAGCTCATATGCTGAGTATTCTGCCAACAGTTCATATACTCAGGCAAAAGCTCATATAATGAGCAACAGCTCATTAACTGTTAATAAGCTGTTGCTGACTTAATGATTATACATAGCATTATTGGCGGGCATTACCTTGGCGGCGGGCACATGCGAGAGTCTCTCCGCTCTCAGGATGACGCGCCGGCCTCGGTGACGTCATTAAGTCGCGCGAGCGTTCAAAACTGTTATTGTACACGGCTCCTACACTGTAGGAAGCGTGACTGCGCATCGCTGCGCATTGCCAGGGAACAAAACACAGGGGGCACCATAGTTTGGGGAACTTTCCCCGCGGCACACCCGACCATGTGTCGCGGCACACTAGTGTGCCGCTGCACACTGGTTGAAAATCACTGGTATAGATTAGTCTGCAGGCACACATTGCTTTGCTCACCTTGTACGGATTCCCAGGGTTCCCTATTGACTCAGGATCTGCACAAATCTTGCTCAAGCGATTTGCTGTCTTCTTTTACAGGGAAAAAACAGTGAAAAAATGAACTATCCCATTATGCAGATTGACATGAGACAACCCCTTTAAATGTGGAAGTACACAGAAACTTAAAGAGGACCTTTCACCACTCCTGACATGCCTGTTTTAATAGCTTCATGCATTCCCCATGTAATAACAATTCTGGATCATCTATTCTTATGTCTGTATGTTGTGCCATTCCTTTATTATTTGCACTAGAAGTTATGAATGAATTGCTATTTGTCTTCAGTAAAGGAACAGAGGGGAGGTGACCAGTTGGGGGTGTGTACCTGCACAGACTCACTCTATCCAATCAGTGTTGTCATGTTCAGACTGTGCAGGGACACCCCCCCCAACTGGTCACCTCCCCTCTGTTCCCTTACTGAAGACAAATAGCAATTTATTCATAACTTCTAGTGCAAATAATAAAGGAATGGCACAACATAGAGCCATAAGAATAGATGTTCCAGACTTGTTATTGCATGGGGAATGCATGGAGCTATTAAAACAGACATGTCAGGAGTGGTGAAAGGTCCTCTTTAAAGGGGTTGTGCAGTGTGTAGATACTGATGACCTGTTAACCTGCTCACTGTCTACATCAAAGCGGCAGCACAGTGTGATTACATCTTTCTCTCCATGGCCTTTTCAAACAGCTTTTCAGCTCAGCGGGGGTACCAGGTGTCGGATCCCCACCGATCTAACATAGATGATCTATCCTGAGGGTAAGTTATCAATATCTAAATGCTGCACAACCCCTTTAAACATATATACTGACAAATACACAATATAGAGATGCACATACAGTGTGATATCTATCTATAGTTATCTGTGTGTTTATATCTTTAGATATACATACATACATCTATCTATATATACAGTATGTATATATATATATATATATATATATATATATATACACACTAGCTGAAAGACCCGGCTTCGCCCAGGTATATTTAATCTATTTCATTTAATGTTTGTGTGTGTCGTTAAAAGATATCAAGAGTGACCTCTACAGTGCCCGCCCCTTTAACAGTAACCTCCACAGCAGCCCGCCCCTTAACAGAAACATCCACAGCGCCCTCCCCTTTAACTGTGACCTCCACAGCAGCTAGGGTGGCCGCTGTCTTCAGCCCAGAAAGCTGGACCTCACCAGCCATTCCCCCAAACGTGAAGCAGCGCCCCCGGTCCCCATGAAGCCACACCACTAAACATGAGGCCACGCCCCCAGCTCTGTGAAGACACAGAGGAGAAGCTGTCTGAGCGTGAGCTACTGAAAGGGTGTCTGTCCAGGCACTGCACCGGACGGAAGACAGGGAGCCAGAATACCAGACTATTCAGCCTAAAGCTGGACATCTGGCCACCCTAACATCATCCTGCCCCTAGGGTAGCCAGAGGTCCGGTTTTAGGCTGGACAGTCTGGCTTTCAGACTCCCTGTCCACTGTCCGGCACAGTGCCTGGACAGATACAGGGATGTCAACCCTTTTTAGTAGCTCACGCTCAGACAGCTTCTCCTCTGTGTCTTCATGGAACCAGGGGGCGTGGCCTCGTGTTTAGGGGTGTGGCATCATGGGGACCGGTGGCACGGCTTCACGTTGGGGGGAGGCTGGACAGTCTGGCTTTCAGACTCCCTGTCCTCTGTCATGCGCAGGGCCTGGATGGACACACGGATGTCCTTTTGAACAGCTCACTCTCAGACAGCAGCACTGTGCAGTTTGAGCATGAGCTGCAGGGAGAAAGTCACCCTCCCTCCTATCCCTGCAGCTGACAAAAAAGTTGATTTTTACCTTTATTTTTTCAATCCCTGTCAGACGCAGAGTGGAAGGGGCGTGGCCTGACAGAGTCGGGGGCGTGACATAGTGGGACCTGGGGGTGGGACTTTTAAGTCCTTCTTTTGAAGGTGGCCTGAATTACAGGTTGATGCTATAGTAATTTAGAAGGAAAGTGGGTAGCAGTGGAAGAAAACATTTTTTATTATTATTGAACAGTAAATATGTGAAATTTACATTATATGAGGTAATGATTGATGACGAATTAGTCTAAAACATAAGTTATATTTATGGTAACCGGAATACCCCTTTAACAGTGTCATCCACAGCGCTCTGCCCCTTTAAACCAGACCTACAGCAGTGAACTGGCTAGGTTGTTATGGAAACCTGGTGTGTCTGGAGGCTAACGGCCTATGAGCTTCTATTGGCTGATAAGGGTCATGTGACCAGGCTTCTATTGGCTAATGTATTAGTAATATCTCAGGAACGGTACGTCCTAGAGAGCTGAGACCCGTTCTAAAACCTTCCCGGACACCTGATGTACCTGTGTGCCAAATTTCGTGATTGTAGCAGCGACGGTGCGGATTCCTTTAGCGGACGACATACACACACACACATGCATACACTCAGCTTTATATATTATATATATATACACACACACACACAAACACACACACTTATATTAACCTCTTAAAGGCCAAGACCATTTTTGTTTTTGCCTTTTCTTTTTTCCCTCCCCACATTAATTTTCCATTCATATAGCCATATGAGGTCTTAATTTTTGTGAGACAAGTTTTTTTTTTTTTTTTAATAGCACTGTTTAATTTATCATGTATTGTATTGAGAAAAAAAGGGAAAAATCATTGTGTGGTGAAATTGAACAAAAAAAATATTCCGCCAAGGTTTTTTGGGTTTTGATATCACTCTGTGGAGGATCAGTTTGGCTATTTAAAAGATAAAATCACAGGGGTAATCCTACTCATATATATAATGTACAAAATAAAATATAACTTTTATTGCTGTATATTAAAATCAGTCAAAAAGGAAGGCCTCAGCCAAAACAAAAAATACCACTACCTTTACTGTGGGTGATCTCCAATCCGTGTTAGGCGGGATCTTAGATCGGGTCGGGTGTACTTGTAGTGAATCAGAAAAATCACCCTAACTATAGCCCTTGTCTAAGGGAGCCCTACCTACAAACGGAATAGCCGCCCCGATAGGGGCGATCCCGTATCTTGTGCCTCCTAGTGCCCCTGTTAAGGCCCTAAGATAGTGGAAACCATCACCAAACTATTTCTGTGTATGCCACACCACTCTCACACAAGGAAGAGCCAAACTGAAGATAATGTACAAATGAAGTGCAAATATAAACATATGACGGTGGTTAGTAAAAAATTGGAGTTATGATAGATCGATATTGCGGCAATCAATTGCAGCGCTCCATTTAATGACCATTCCAGTGATATGTATATTTACTCCAAAATATCTTGTCCACTAGATCGCCAATAATAAAAACTAACAACAGTATATACAAGATAACTAAATGTGACATCCAAATACTCAAGTTTTAATGATTGAGCTGTTAAATCGGTCCCAACGCGTTTCGCCGTTGTTTTTAGGCTCATCAGGGGACTTACAAAAACCGCACAGGGTAAAATCTCCCATATGACCAGCTCCAAATATCATATGATTATGGTCGATCTTTTCCACATCTAGTGCTGGTATACCGAAAATACATATAAATCAGATAGTGAATGGTCAATCTTTTCCATATCCAGTGCCGGTATACCGAAAATACATATAGCTCAGATAGAAAGTTCTTAACACATGTATCGTGAACACTGCAAGATCACTAGAAGGGAATAATAGCACCCATACAATCCAACATCACGCGTATACAGGCCAGTTACCACTCGGTATATCATACATTGTGGCTATATACCCTGTCCAAATTAATCTTATACGCAATGATAATTGAGCATAAATAGCTCTCCCTGGGTTCAATCCATCTCAGTGGATGAACCTTATGGTACCGGAGCCTTATACTTGCGTGCCCAAGTAGTCTGGGATGCTGATTACGAATTCCTCCTAGTGTGCGCACGCCGCAGCACTACTTCAATCCCTTATGATGGAGGGAGAGGCGCGGGCATTGCAAGCGCTGCCGACTCGGTTTCCTCGGCGTCCCACGTGGTGGTTAGGGGAAAGGAGCGCTCGCAATGTGAGCGCTTCCGTTCAGATATCCCCTGCAGCACACGTGATGACTGTGGGAGTGGCTCTGAAGGTCACATGATCGGACCGGCCAGGATTTGAAACCTAACATTTCCTGACGATGTATGATCCTGAAATGGATACAAATCAGATCTTAAACAGGCATAATTAATCGGAATATGTTAGGTTTGCTTTTATAAAGAATGTTGACTATAGTGCCTCAATATACTTCATGTTCTAATTTTTCCTTCTTCCATTGTGTATGTATATGTCACCATACACATTTTGACCAGCATATACATCCCGATACTGGATAGGTCAATGATTACAATTAACAAAAGTTACTGTCAAGGCTAGTTCCTATAAAAAATATATAAAAAGGTAAATGGGTTTTATCAGATGAAGCATGTGAATTCAAAGGCCTCATTCAAACCCCTAGGTGTGAGGGTGTTCAAAAGGTGAATCCATCTGCATTCTTTTTGTTTCAGAATCCTATCTATATCTCCCCCCTTATGGAAGGTACAATTGTCTCAATCATATTGAACTTGACAGGATCACTGCAATTTGCATGATGGTTTCTGACATGTCTAGCTATTGGTTTGTCTCGTGCATTTCTAATATCCCCTATATGTTCAAGAATACGTTTCTTAAAACTCCTACACGTCTTCCCCACATATATCATTCCGCAAACACACTGGGCGAGATATACCACGCCCTTTGTATCACAGTTAGCAAAATTTCTACAGGTAAAGATTTTAGTCCCAGTGCTATCTGTAAATGTTTTCCCTGTCCTAATGTATTTGCATGCCTTACAATGTCCGCATCTGAAAGTGCCAACACTTCTACTCAGGAGCCAGGTATTTTTCTCTGCCGTTTCAAAGTGACTGTGTACTAAAGTGTCACGTAAACTATGTCCCTTTCTAAAAGTAATGGAAGGATAATCTGTTATGACTCCACTGATATCTGGGTCAGATTTAAGTAACGGCCAATATCGTTCCAAAATATTTCTCACCGCTTTTGCCCCTGAGTCATAAGTGCCAATAAGCCTAAGCATGTTTTGTGGCGATTTTTGGTTTGGCTGCAGCAAGGAGGGGCGTTCCCTAGTTCTAGCAAACTGCCAGGCTTCATGAAGAGGTTGTATAGGGTAACCCCTTCGTTTAAACCTTTCAACCAATTTTTTCGCCTCTTCATCAAAAACCTCTAGGTTTGAACAGTTGCGACGTACTCTGAGAAATTGCCCCCTGGGTATTCCTCTTTTCAAAGGGAGAGGGTGGTGGCTATCCCATCGCAGGAGACTATTGGTTGAAGTCTCCTTCCGATGTAATGTGGTCTCAATTTGGCCATCTCTCCCCCGTTTTATTAGAACATCCAGGAAGGCAATAGAGTCCTTGTTGAATTCAGAAGTGAATCGGAGACCAATGTGATTCTCATTGAGTACACTCATGAATTCCGTGAATTTAGATTCTGTCCCTGTCCATAAAATAAAGATGTCGTCGATGAATCTGGCCCATAATAAAATGGGCTAGAACTAGGGAACGCCCCTCCTTGCTGCAGCCAAACCAAAAATCGCCACAAAACATGCTTAGGCTTATTGGCACTTATGACTCAGCAGCACTGAAATGCATTGTTCCCGGCTGCTGAGCTCACACATAGCATTCAGAGGACTTATCTGCATGAGTTCAGCAGTCCAGAACAATGCATTTCAGCACAGCTTTGAGCTCTGACAACAGGGCAGCAGGGGAAGATTAAAAATAAAAAAATACCAATCTGGCGTCCTTTACTCCAAAATGGTGGTGACAGATTCATTTTAAGTTTATGTCTGAGCTTCAGCTAAAATTTAACAAACAGCAGTGAAACCCATGGAACAATATAAATAGTTCTCAGCACGTTTGTTCTAGGACGCATAAGCCGTCCATAAAGCTGACATATGCCATATTCTGTTCCTAGTGCATTACTGTGCCCTTTATAAAACGCTAAACATTTCTACAATCTGATTGTGATCCATGGCTGACTCATGGCTAATGACTAGATATCTAAACAAGCACATGTAAATCTAATACTGAGACAAAATGTATGTGTTATTAACAGCATGTAGCATTACTACAAAGCCTCGCATGTGCATCATGTGCTCCTGGTCGAATACAGTGACATGCTATTAGTGAAGCTGTTGTCAAGGCCAAGAGGGCAGCGTTGGGTGCTGTTTACTCAGCCCTTGCAGACCTGAGGTCTAAACTTGGAGCACTTGCCAGCACATTTGCATAATGAATTAAACTTTTGTTTCTAAAAACTGCAATAATAAAGCACAAAGGTATGGTTTTGCATGTCTTCAACTACCCTCCCTGGTAATAATGGCCGTAATATACCTGACAGACTCCCTGTGAGTTGAGAACTTCATCTCAGACAGCTCTCATCCTTAAAGAGGCTCTGTCACCACTTTGTAACCTATGTAATTACATACATAGGCACATAGGTATATTAATCCTCTCCCCAGACATACCTTTATATCAGAGAATCCATCAGCCATTAGCCCAGAAAAGTCACTTTTATAAATATGCAAATTAGTCTCCGGAGCACCAGGAGGCGTGCTCTTTTCATCCGAGCACCGCATCTGCCATGGCCTCCCGGGTCCTAAACACGCCCTTCATCAATTAACCCCTTAATGACCGGGCCATTTTGCACCTTCGTGACCAGACTGATTTTTGCTAATCTGATGTGTCAGTTTATGTGGTAATAACTTTGGAACGCTTTTACTTATCCAGGCCATTCTGAGATTGTTTTCTCGTCACATATTGTGCTTCATGACAGTAGTAAATTTGTGGCAAAATATTTCATTTTTATTTATAAAAAAATAGCAAATTTACAAAAAATTTGGAAAAATTAGCAAATTTCCAAATTTCAATTTCTCTACTTTCAAAATAAATAGTAATACCTCCAAAAATAGTTATTATTTTACATTCCCCATATGTCTACTTTATGTTGGCATCATTTTCTAAATGTCATTTTACTTTTTTAGGACGTTAGAGGGCTTAGAAGTTTAGAAGCCATTTTTCAAATTTTCACCAAATTTTCCAAAACCATTTTTTTTAAGCACCAGTTCAGATGTAAAGTGATTTTGAGTGGCTTACATAATGAAACCCCCCATAAATGACCCCATTTTAGAAACTACTCCCCTCAAATTATAAAAAACTGCTGTTACAAACTTTGTTAACCCTTGAGGTGTTCCACAAGAATTAAAGGAAAATGGAGGTGAAATTTCAAAATTTCACTTTTTTTGGTAGATTATTCATGTTAATAATTTTTTTCTTGCAACACAGCAAGGGTTAACAGCAAACTAAACCTCAATATATATTGCTCTGATTCTGCAGTTTACAGAAATACCCCATATGTTGTAGTAAACATTTCTATGGGTTTGTGGCAGTGGTCAGAAGGGAAGGAGCGCCATACGGATTTTGGAGGCAGATTTTGCTAAAATAGTTTGTAGGCACCATTTTGTAATTGAGAGACCCTGACGTACCCCTACAGTGGAAACCCTCAAAAAGTGACCCCATTTTGGAAACTACACCCTTCAACGAATATATTAAGGGGGGTACTGGCCACTTTGACCCCCTAAGCGTTTTACGGAATTTGGAAACACTTGGCTGTGAAAATGAAAAGTTTCATTTCTTCCAATAAAATGTTGCTATAGCCCCAATTTTTTTTATTTGCATAAGGGGTAACAGGAGAAAAGCACCCCATAATATGTTACCCATTTTCTCCTGAATACGGCAACACCCCATATGTGGTGGTAAACTGCTGTGGGGGCACATGGCAGGACTCAGAACATAAGGAGTGCCATATGGATTTTACAACACAGATTTTGATGGATTGGTTTGCGGGAGCCATTGATTTTTATTTTTTTGAGCTATTGTCTTATGTAGGGGCTCATTTTTTGCAGGATGAGGTGAGGTTTTCATTGGTACCATTTTGGGGTAAATACGCCTTTTTGATCGCTTGGTATTACTCTTTTTGTGAGTCAAAGTGAAAAAAATAGCTGTTTTGGCATAGTTTTTTTTAGCATTTTTTTTTACATCATTCACCTGAGGGGGCAAGTCATGTGATATTTTTATAGAGCAGGTTTTTACGAACGCGGCGATACCCAATATGTCTAACATTTTTATTATTGTTAAGTTTTACACATTAGATGCATTTTAGAACAGAATTAAATCTTGTTTATGTGTTGCCATTTTCAGAGAGCCATATTTTTTTTATTTTTCGGGCGATTGTCTCAGGTAGGGTATCATTTTTGCAGGACAAGATGACGGTTAGATTAGTACCATTTTGGGTTAAATACATCTTTTTGATCTGCTATTACACTTTTTGTGAGGGAAGAGGGAAAAAAATGGCTATTTTGGCATAGTTTTTTTTAATTTTTTTTTACAGCATTCGCCTGGGGGGCCATCTCATGTAATATTTTTATAGAGCAGGTTGTTACGGACGTGGCGATACCCAATGTGTCTAACATTTTTATTTTTGGAAAGTTTTACACATTAGATGCATTTTTGAACAGAATAAAATCTTTTTTTTTGTGTTGCTATTTTCTGAGAGCCATATTTTTTTTATTTTTCGGGCGATTGTCTCAGGTAGGGTATCATTTTTGCAGGACAAGATGACGGTTTGATTGGTACCATTTTGGGTTAAATACACCTTTTTGATCGCCTGCTATTACACTTTTTGAGAGGGAAGAGGGAAAAAAATGGCTATTTTGGCATAGTTTTTTATTTATTTTTTTTACAGCATTCGCCTGGGGGGCCATCTCATGTAATATTTTTATAGAGCAGGTTGTTACGGACGTGGCGATACTCAATACGTCTAACATTTTTATTTTTGGAAAGTTTTACACATTAGATGCATTTGTGAACAAAATAAAATCTTTTTTTTGTGTTGCTATTTTCTGAGAGCCATATTTATTTTATTTTTCAGGCGATTGTCTTAGTTAGGGTCTCATTTTTTGCGGGACAAGATTACGGTTTGATTGGTACCATTTTGGGGTACATACGCTTTTTTGATCGCCTGCTATTACACTTTTTGTAAGGGAAGGTGACCAAAAAATGTCTGTTTTGGCACAGTTTTTTTTTTTTTTTACTGCGTTCACCTGGCGGGGTGGATGACGTGATATTTTTATAGAGCCGGTCGATACGGACGTGGCGATACCTAATATGTATACCTTTCTTTTTTCACCTTTTTTTTTAACTTTTTTTTGAAAATGGCTTATTTTATTTTTTTTAACTTTTATTATTATTATTTATTTATTTTTACTTTATTTTTTAACTTTTCATTTTCCACTTTATTTAACTTTTGGGGGTCTGATCCCCTTTACAATGCATTACAATACTTTTGTATTGTAATGCATTGGCTGTAAGTGTATTACTCAGTGTAATACACTTACAGCCTGCTTCCTGTGCGATCCAGGGGGCTGGATCGCACAGGCACGCAGGGATAGCAGCCACGATGCCTAAGGAAGGCATCGGGCTGCTATCCAAGCCATCGGGTCCCCGTCACAGCAGCACGGGGACCCGATGGCCCCGCTCGCCATCCTGAATAGCGGCGGACCATGCCGCACGCCTCATGTGCCGCGGTCAGCGCTGACCGCGGCACATGAAGGGTTAATGCGCCGGCATCGGTGTTTTCACCGATGCTGGCGCATTCAGCAGGGGTCCGGCTATTGGGCACAGCCGGACCCCCGTCGCTCGTCCGTCCTGGGGCTCCCTGACACCCCTTTTCTGCAGCGCCGTCTTTAGACGGCGCTGCAGACTGGGGACTCGCGCCGCCCGCCGTCTAAAGACAGTGGGCGGTCGGCATCGGGTTAAACACGCCCCCCCTGCCTCTTGATGGACAGCGCTAGACCCTCTGGTACGGCGCACTACGCTTGCAGCGCCGAACACTGCAATCGCTTTCGATGTAGTGCGCATGCGCCGTACCCTGGATGAGGGCGCAGGCGCGGCATTTCAGTGCTAGACTGGAGGGTCTAGCGCTGTCCATCAAGAGGCAGGGGGGCGTGTTTAGGAACCGGGAGGCCGTGGCAGATGCGGTGCTCGGATGAAAAGAGCACGCCTCCCGGTGCTCTGAAAACTAATTTGCATATTTATAAAAGTGACTTTTCTGGGCTAATGGCTGATGGATTCTCTGGTATGAAGGTATGTCAGGGGAGAGGATCAATATACCTATGTGCCTATGTATGTAATTACATAGGTTACAAAGTGGTGACAGAGCCTCTTTAACAGACATGCAGAACATGTTGATATTTTTACCTCCCTAATTTGGAGAGAATGTATGCAGTTTTACTTTTTACAAGTCAGTAAAACTTATATACAGTAATTAATCATACAATACCAGAAGATCAGTGGTTCCCACCATTGACACCCACCTATGATTAGCTGGTCTCATGAGAGTTTTGTTAAAAATGTATGATGTATGACATGATTAAAATTGTCATATGTGCGAAAACTATGAGTGCCAAGTGGTTGTACTAGATCAGAATACTACTGGATACAGTTTGCATTCATTTGTAGTAATGTGGAACAAGAAGATGTCTCCAAGACAGTGGTGTAACTACCATGGAGGCAGATTAACACTCCAACAACAAAACAAAGTCAAATACAAGCACAGTGTATAGTCCCAAACTACACCTAAAGAACGCCACACAACTTATCAATAAATACCATCTTTATTCATTCATAATAAATAACACTTTACATTAAAAATAATCAAGAGGTTTGTCATGATAGTACATGGATCATAAACGTAACAGCAAAAAGCAGGTCCCTCAATCTACGGGCTGTAAATCCTAAAGAAAATATGGAAGTAGCTCCATACTAATGAATCTCATTAAGTAAGCATATTTATAAAGCATCTATTCCACGCTTTCCACATTTTCTTTTATTAAATATGTCTTCTGCTTAATAAAAGAAAAATTCTACTTGTGAACAGCAAGTGTGTGATGCATTCATACTGGATAACTATGTGGGGGGAGGGGGTCTATAAAAAGTTTTTTATGGGGCCCCATGAGACCTGTGAATGCCTCTGCTCCAAGAAGTCAGATCTTTGTTATACATTTAGAGCGCACATTAACAATTTGTTATCTGCTTTAGTTGCTGTTACAATGTATCTTTTTGGTATGCTGAAAGTTAAAGTCTTCTCCATTCAGCAGCGTCCTATAAATCAATTGAATAGTCCTAACTGTGACTTCTCCATCATTGTTTTCATAGACATATTGCTTTATCCTTGGGAGGACACTGAATAATTCTGCTCAAGCCCTTTTATGTCTCTTAGGAAATATCGTAACTCAAGGTTTGAATGTCACTTTCTATTCAAGCTGAACCTTACTGAGCGCAGAGAAGTCTTGTTTGGTGTGGGGAATGTGGCAGGACTTATTGTCTGCTCCAGTGAATTTTTGTATCCTGTTTTTGGAGGTACAGTGGCGCTTGAGGGTGAAATTAGAGTCATGAGTTTTCACTCAATGGGATGACAATCAGATGTAAGTAGGTGACCTGTTTTATTAAAAAACAAGAATCTATCAAATTCTGATCTTCACAACATATGTCTGTGTAAAGTGTATCATGGCACAAAAAAAGATTTCTGAGGACCTCAGAAGAAGAGTTATTGATGCTCATCAGGTTGAAAAGGGTTACAAAACCATCTCTAAAGAGTTTGGATTCCACCAATCCACAGTTAAATTGTGTACAAATGGAGGAAATTCAAGACCACTTTTACCCTCCCCAGGAGTGGTCAGTGTCACACGTGCTGCAGCTCTTGTCCTCGCCGGCCACCATTAGGGGAGGGGGGGGGGCACACTGATAGGTCTGGGTGATAACCATACTTGGACTTGATTTTGACTTTCCCACCAGTCCCCTGATGATTTGGTCAACACTACTCAAAGAAAAGCAATGAGACCTAGCTGGATATTTGGGACCCATCTGCCGTGCATTACTATTGATTCCTACACTGAGCCGGGATCTTTCTGTAATAGGGAACAGCAGGGAGTTCTAGGGAGCAATAGGGACAGCTCAGGGGGGTCGCCCTTATCAGGGCGAGTGCACCGCTACGTAAGCATAAAGTGTAGCTCAGGCCAAGTAGGGGCAGTCTAGGGAAAGGTACCTGGCTCTGTGTGGGGGATCCCCAGTCACTCTCTACAGCTTGTCTCTACAGACTTGACATACAAGAAGCGGTAAGACCATTCTTTCCTTTACTACTGTGCAGTGGCATCTTTTTGCACCGTATTATATTTGCTCGGAATTGTACATACTGTAATCCATGGGCTCTATCTCTTAAATGGAATAATTAGAAGTTAAAGGGGTTATGCCTATAATGTCCCCGCCCCCCCATGCCCAGGCCCCTCATATACATTATACTTATGTGCTTCCCGGCACCCATGTCGCTCTGGATCCCTGCACGGCCGCTGCTGCATCTCCCCAATAGCAGGTCACGACAGGGATGAGCATCCCTAACTTCACCCGTGATGCTAGGGAGGCTCATCTGCATCGCGGCCTGCTATTGGCTGCTCCCCCCATGGCTGGATGTTTTCATCCTAGCGATGGGGAGATTTTTTTTTATGAAAGAAAAAGGGGGGACATGTGTATGTGTGTCTGCTATATATATATATATATATATATATATATATATATATATAGTGTATAATATTGCTGAAACTTTTTTATTTGTATTAATTTTTTTATTAATGTTTTATTTATTTCTTTTCTTTTACTTTTTTACTTTTATTAAATTTAACAAAAACAATTAAATCATATTTTCCTGCCACAGTAAGGGCAGGAAGGGGTTAATTTACAGACTGCAGGCTCGCAGTTAACTTTACAGCCAGCAAAGCTCTCACATCAAGAAGAGTACTCCCCTGCTGTCTTTTTTTTTTTTTTACTTTACAGTGTCAGGGATCATTGTACACACAATGCCACACAGAAAGACCACTTTGCCTGGTCTCAGAGATTCTAACTTTGGCCATAGCTATATGATGACAATGCGGTCACGGAAAATCTGCACTGCATGTCAATTTAAGTTGCTGATTTTTTTTTACACAACTTGTAGATTAGATTTCTTAAAGGGGTTGTCTTACTTCAGCAAGTCGCATTTATCATGTAGACAAAGTACATACAAGGCACTTACTAATGTTTTGTGATTGTCCATATTGCCTTCTTTGCTGACTTAATTCATTTTTCCATCGCATTATACACTTATCGTTTCCATGGTTATGACCACACTACAATCCAGCAGTGGTGGTCGCGCTTACACACTATAGGAAACAGCGTTGGTCTATCTGGTGGGCGGGACTTCAGGAGTGCGCATAGGCTGGTGTTCTCTCCTATTATGTGCATGACTGCCACTGAATCTCCCCGTTGCTAGGATCAAAACTTCCAGCGATGGGGGGAGCAGCCAATACAGGCCGCATCATGGGTGAAGTTAGGGATGCTCATCCCTGTTGTGGGCCTGGGCATGAGGGGGCGGGGTCATTATAGGCATAACCCCTTTAACTTTTAATTATTCCATTTAAGAGATTACAATTACTAGCAAACGTAATATGGTGCTAAATGATGCCACTGCACAGTAGTAAAGGGAAGAATGGTCTTACCGCTTCTTCTATGTCAAGTCTGCAGAGACAAGCTGTAGAGAGTGACTGGGGGTCCCCCACACAGAGCCAGGTACCTTTCCCTAGACTGCCCCTATTTGGCCTGAGCTACACTTTATGCTTAGGTACCAGTGCACTCACTCTGCTGTGAATCAATAGTAATGCACGGCAGATGGGTCCCAAATATCCAGCCGTAGGTCCCATCGTTTTTCTTTGAGTAGTGTAGCCCAAATCATCAGGGGACTGGTGGGAAAGTCAAAATCAAGTCCAAGTATGGTTATCACCCAGACCTGTCAGTGTGCCCTCCCCCAATGATGTTAATGGCCAGCGAGGACAAAAGCTGCAGCACATGTGACACTGACCACTCCTGGGGAGGGTAGAAGTGGTCTTGAATTTCCTCCATTTGTACACAATTTAACTGTGGATTGGTGGAATCCAAACTCTTTAGAGATGGTTTTGTAACCGTTTTATTTTCAAGAGCCACTGTACATCCAAAAACAGGATACAAAAATAAAAAATAGAAAAGTTTCAGCAATATTATAGCACACGTACACACGTCATAAAAAAACATAAAAAATATATTATAAAATACACAAACGTCCACACACTTTTTCCTTTTTGTTGTCTAAAAAATTTAGAAATGTCTTGTCTTGAAATCTTTTGTAACAGAAAAATTGATGAGAAAGGAAAAATATACAATAATTTTCAGTATTTCCTTTTTAAATATTATACAAGTATCTGTCATCTAATGGCACAAAAGAAAGGACCCTATTCTAGTTTTATATGCTCCCTCCCTTAAACTCTAAATGCAGGCTCTGTACGTGGATGATATTCTTCAAGATAAAGATTTTTTTTTTAAATGCAAGCAGAAAATCATATAGAGTTGGGGTAAAACAAACATCAGTTTGGCAGTGGTGCTTATTGTATCTCTGGGGTAATGTACAGTTAATTGCAGATCACTTGATGCAAAATGCATTTTTGTCGCTCTGGATGTCTTATATTCGTGCGTTCGGGTTCGGAAAGATGTGCACTATTTTTGGGGAGGTGACTTTTTGATGCTTTTTAGACTTTTTTTGTTTATTATCGGGTCATGGATTAGTGGGGAATACATGATCTGTGTGTTCCCTGCTGTCCCCATACACAGTTCACTGTCAATAAGCTCAGTAGATCTTTATTACCAGACATCCGTATGCACAGACATGCTCAGAAGATGCAGATCTCATCCTGTCTGCATGTTTTTGAGCCCCTCTGATGGTGATGTTAATGAGATCAGGGGTTTTATGGAACTGATCATTTCAGTTCTCTGTCACAGTACAGGATTTGCCTGTGCTTTTTACAGTGTACTTTAGTACTGATGTCTAGTTTCAATTTGTTGCAGCTTGTGAACTCTAAAAGGGACCTTAAAGAGGACCTTTCACCACTCCTGACATGTCTATTTTAATAGCTTCATGCATTCCCCATGTAATAACAATTCTGGAACATCTATTCTTATGGCTCTATGTTGAGCCATTCCTTTATTATTTCTACTAGAAGTTATGAATAAATTACTAGCAGTCTGCAGTAAGGGTACAGAGGGGAGGTAACCAGTTGGGGGTGTGTACCTGCACAGTCCGACTATGGTAGCACTGATTGGATAGAGTGAGTCTGTGCAGGAACACACCCCCAAATGGTAACACCCCTCTGTACCCTTACTCCAAACTGCTAGCAATTCATTCATAACTTCTAGTAGAAATAATAAAGGAGAGGCACAACATAGAGACATAAGAATAACTTATCCAAAACATGGGGAATGCAAGTAGTTACTAAAACAGGCATGTCAGGAGAGGTGACAGGTCCTCTTTAACATATTTCGGATGAACTGGACAAGTTATGTTTAATCCTTGAAATAGCATACACATGTCGAAGTACCAAGGACAGTGTAGAGAAGTGCACATGTGACTATATGGGGGGTTCTCCCTATGCTCAGTACAGTGCTTGGCTATCTCTGGCAGTCCTGTGGAGTTGAATGGATTAGAAGAGGACATGCGACTTAGAACATTGGACCCCCATTCTTATGATCGCTGAGGTCCCAGCATTTATTCTGTGGATAGGGAGTAATTGATGTTCTAATTCCTAACAACGAGTTTATTTTTTTTGTCCAAAGGATGGTATATATCATTCTAAAAGGAGCCTGTTTCTTCCACAGTGATAGACTAGACCTCTCCAGAATATGGGCCTTAGCCTACTTATGGGTTGACCTGTTTTTAAGTACAAACATCTGAAAATAGGTTTCTGATCAGTGTGAAATCTCCAGCCATACTGCTTTGGAAAACAAATTTCCTGAATTTGCACTTTAGGGGATTTAGAATGCAGCAATGTGTAAGGAGCATAATTACTTAGAAAAAAAGAATCCATCAAACACCCTAACAGATGTGTGCAAAAAGAATTGTCATTGTCAGCAGTATAATTCAGAAGTTAAACAGGGCCTCAAGGAATAAGTCAGAATACAAGAAGTTTTCCCATATCCTCATAGGCTTATCCACAGAGGTGAGTTTGGCAGTGCAGCAGAGTAGGGTAATTTATTGTGATATCATGAAAGGTTACTGGTACTTTTCTCTAGGACTGTAGGTAGGTCTGATTGGGCTGTCTTAGTGTACTTTTTAAAGTGGTTATCCCATTTCAACAGCTTTTTCCCCTATACACAGCATAAGGAATAAGTGTATGATCGGCAGAGGTCTGACCGCTGGGGCCCCGCCAATCGCGATAAAAGGGGCCTGTGTTCCCCCATTTGAATGGAGCAGCGGATACACATGTATGTGCGCAGCTGCTCCATTCAACTCAGCGCTAGCACTAGGCTGTGTCCTGCAGTCCCATAGAGTTAAAGGGTTTCTGTCACCAGTTTTTTGGGTATGAATCAGGCTGACATTAGAGATGTACTAATGTCACCTGATTCTAAATATGTATATCTTTTATTTATTGGTTCCCCCGTTCTTATATAATTTTAACTTTTATTTTATGCTAATAAGCCTCTAGGAGCAGGGCGGGCGTTATCCCTGCTCCTCGAGGCTCAGTTTGCCCCCCTTCGTCTTGAGTGACAGGACCAGGCAGCTTTCTTCTCCTGCCGGCCCTGTCCTCGGTCTGCATCGTGCGCCTGCACTGTTCCGTTCATTATTCAACATAGGGGCAGTGAGTGGAGGACACTGGCAGGCTCCTGGTTTCCTCACTGCACCTGAGCTTTGCTCGACTGTGACGTATTCGCCGCAGGCGCAGGAGGAAGCTGGGAGCCTGCCAGCGTCCTCTACTCACTGCGCCTGCTCCGAAAAATGAAAAGAACGGCGCAGGCACGGGACTTAGACTGAGGACAGGGCGAGCAGGAGGAGAAGAAAGCTGCCTGGCCCTGACACTCAAGACGAAGGGGGTGTTTCTAAAGGTGGGCAAACTGAGCCTCTAAGAGCAGGGGTAACGCCCCCCCTGCTCCTAGAGGCCTATTAGCATAAAATAAAAGTTAAAATTATATAAAAACGGGGCACTAATAAATAAAAGATATACATATTTAGAAACAGGTGAATTAGCACATCTCTAATGTCAGCCTGATTCATACCCAAAAAACTGGTGACAGAAATCCTTTAAATGGAGCAGTCTACACACACCATCTGCCTCTCCATTCAGATAGGGGATCACAGCCCCTTGCTCGTGTCTGGTGGGGACCTGTGGATAGGAGAGAGATTGTTGTAATGAGACAACTTTTTTAAGGACATCATAGAATGGAGACACTATTAGCCCAAATAGCACAAAAAAACATTGAGCCGTCTGTTTTACAACTTACTTAGCCCCTCTTAGCAGTGATTGATGGCTTTCATTTATACTTGCAAATACAAGGCAGCCATATTTAATAGTTGCTGTTAGCTGAATAGTACGAGAAATTCTTATGCCTTGTGGACTAATGCCGCAGCATACCTGTCTAAACCCGACAGCATAGAGTAACAGATCTATAGATTGTAAGCCCTCGTGGGCAGGGTCCTCTCTCCTTCTGTACCAGTTTGTAACTTGTCTTGTTCTTGCTAATTGCATTTTGTTTAGTATTATGTATGTGCACCCCTTATCATATGTACCACTCGAATGGAGCTTTAATAATAAATAATTATAATAATAATCTGCTTTAAATAATATAATGGCTCAGTGATTAACACTGTTGCCACGAAGTTTGAAACCAACTAAAGCCACTATCTGCATATGGTTTGTTGTTTTTGTGTTTGCTTGGGTTTCCTCTAGGTTTTCTTCCAATCTCTGTACCCCCAAAACATTGAAAATTGATATTAATTGGCTTCCTACGAAATTAGACCTAGATGGTGTCTCACTATTGAAGCAACAATAACAATCTCAGCTGTGCTACTTTGCACAAATGACATCTTAAGAAAACATCTTCTAATACAATTAACCTCTTTGAGATGACCGCCCAAAGCTGATTTTATAATGTGGTTTTCTAGGGGTGTGGTTTTCCAAAGAAGGTGGGTAGAATGTATATTATATGGTAAAGCGGAAATCTGTGACAGGAAATCTGCTCTGAGTACAGGAGAGGTCTTATGGAGAGGTTTTACTGCAGAACTAATAGGTAATATCACATTACAGTTATTCAACTGACCTTATATTCTTCTGCTGTAATTGATGCACTCAAGTATTGTAGACATCAACGATTTTTAGTAGTCTCAGGCCGTGCTCCTAGTAGCCACAACAGCCCCACCCTGAGAGGTGCGGAGAGCGCTCTTTTCGTGAACACACTGGACGTAAACTATTTGTCTGGCGCATTCTTTCACCCCTCCTAGTAGTGACATTTTGTTGCGCCATTTTGGCTACTAATAGTACAGACCTGTAATATGGCAGAGAATCGTCTCGCAGTGTTTTTGTCTGGCTGATTCCTGGCATCCTATGCCAGAACAACCTGCCAGAAGGCTGTACCTCATATGTTAAAGTAGCCTTAGATGGTTAACACAGATAACAGTAGTAACATATGTGCTAAGATATTTTAAAAGTGTCGCTGCAATTTAGAACAAGTCCCAAACTAGGGGATTACACCTTGCTTGTCTGTGGGATTCAAATTGCTTAATAAGTTCTCCCCATGCGCCGGGGGATGCGGTCGACCTGAGAATCAAAGACCCAGACACTTTGCTGGTTAAAGGATTCTCTGCTGGGCAACGCCCGTAGAGTCAACTTTATTAGTATTACATTGTGGGTCTAACCACCCCTCTTTAGCCATCAATTTTAATATGTCCAATCAAAAGTATATATTAAAGCAACCAATCAGAAGCATATTGGTATGGAAAAATACATCTAAACATTACGCCCAGGTGCCCCTCCACACGCTGTATTTTATGATGTCTGAGCAGTTCCCTATTTGCAGTGTCTTTCTTCAAGAGAATCAAGAGGACAAAATAAACTATATTTCTTAATTCAACTTAAAATGTATGCTCTTCATAGATGTATGTTACATTAACCCAAGACATTTAAGCATAAAACCTAAAAATGGTTAAGTACAAGTAGCTCAATTGTTCATTAACCACTTAATTTCTTTCACAAAAGTTAAATAAAATCTTCAAAATTAGGTCAATAGACTGTTTGTTATACGAACTAAATAAACATTTAAGATGTAAAGATGGATAGAAAAACATGACATTTATGGTATGCCAATGTTACACTAGTGTCCAGGCAGCAGGGGCGGCCTCAGACCAAAACTTAGTATGCCCCCCCCCCTCCGCCCCACCCAGTTTCCCAGTATGCATGCATCAAACAATCCCATTCTTTTTTTATTGAAGAGGTTATACAATAAAGTAAAAAATGAAAATCATATCACACATGACAATCTCATTCTAACGAAAGCTAGAACCAGCCCTGTAGCTCAAATAGATCCAAGATCTCCTCTTTCACCACTCCAGTAACTTTACTAGATTTTCTTCAGGCTGGCAGCACAGGGCATGTCCTTTCTGGGGAGTCCAGTTCATTCTGCTGCAGATCTCCCTATCACAGCTCAGGGGCAAGTCCTTCCTCAGTGGGCATGTCCCTTCTGCTGCAGCTCTCTCCCTGTAATTGTCAAAGCTTCTAACAGTAGATATGGAGGGTGGCAGTTGAAGGAAGGAACTGAGCATGTGCTTACATCAGTAGGTGCACTACTATACAGATTAAACACCAGGGGGCGCCATTATAATGAATTAAGAAAATATCTACTAACTGGAGCATTTTTGTAACGGAAAGTAAAATCTCCCCATACAGCTCTGTGTTGTCTGCGGCTTCCCCCAGTGTATTATAAAACTTTTTATTTTTGTGAAATAATAAAATGCCAATAATGCCAATGGTATGTCTGCCCCTGCCAGACTTACCCGTGTCTTTAGGACAGTAACCTAACATAATACAGAAAAGGCCTGACTTGTAGTTAAAATTGACTGTTAATTTTGTTTTGCAAAGTGCAATATTTGATATTTATTGAAGGGTTTGTGCCAAGTTTGAATGTTATCCTCTATCCTAAGGATAAGGGATAACTAACTGATCAATAGGAGAACCCCTACTGATCCTGAGAAGGGTGTCTCTTGTTCTCATCCTGATGAAGCAGCAGGGTGAGCATGCACCTCCATTTATTCTCTGTGGGACTGGCGGAAATAGTCGAGCGTCGTACTTTGCTATTTCCGGGAGAATGAATGCTTAGCCTGCAGCTCCATCAGAACGGGATCAGTGGGGGTCCTAGCGGTCAGATCTCCACCGAACAGTTAGTTATCCCCTTTTCTGTGCATAGATGGCACAATCCCTTTAATAGCAAATGCTGAGTTTATTGAATTCTCATTGGTCATTTTTTTTGTGTTTTTCAGAATTCTACAGAGATGCCCAGATCTGTACACCAAGCTATGTTTAACACAAACCCTTCAGTTTATACCTGAAGCAACTGAATGTAACTAATCTATAAACTAGAATGATGGCTCAAACCGGTGGGGTTGTGCGCTTTCTTCCTGAAGGGGAATGCATCCTTTCTTCTCCAAGGGCCCTACGAGAAATCGAAAGCAAGCCTTGGCTACAGGGATTGAACTCAGAGATTGCTTTTAACCCCCACAGATGTTTTACTCCAGACCTCAACTCCCGGAGGATCCAAGTACTAAGGAAAAGCCTTACACCTGAAGCCAGGCGGGCTCACCTAGGAATGTATAATAGTACAGGGTCTTTGGTTTGCAACGTTTCTGATACAGGACATAGGCCTGGAAGGGTTACTGCCCCCTGCAGTCCTTTGAGGAGCAATCCTCTATATTCACCTGCTAGTAGGAAACCTTTTGCACTTTCTCAAGCTGCGGGACATAGTTCTATTGTAACGTTTACATTTGTCAAGAAATCCAGTGTGCAGACCTTAAATGGAATATCATCTGAGTCAGATTCAAATACAGTTGTACCACAGGAAGGCGATATCCACAGAGAAGGGAGTTGTGCTGCTGATACAGCAGTTTCCTACAAAGACACTGGGGAGGCAGCAGATGTTGCAGGCTGCAGCGAACAGAGGGTTGGCTCATCACAACCTACATTTTCTCCCCAAGGAAGTAAAAGACAGCTGAAGTCTGAGAGTCATCAAACATGCCAGAGGCCTTCAGACAGTGAGTCAGGGAATGGAAGTCCCTGCTTAGTAGGTGGTTCAGACAGTCACCCGACCCCACGATGTGATTCTTCCAGCACATATGTTAATACAAGCTGTCCAACATCAGGTAACATATCACCAGCTAATAATAAGTCATCCAGTCCTTCTCAGAGCCCCCTCCTCCGACGGATTGTGGGAGAATCTAATTTCTATAAAGATGAAGACACCAATGAGCAGTCACCAAAAAGTCCAAGAAGATTAGATCATGTTCAGCAGGTACTTTACAGGGCTGAATGCATTGTACATTATGAAGTCAATTGATAGGCTGTCATTCTTTTTACAATTTTGTATCTGTTTTGTTTTTCTTTGTATTTTTTAGGCCGACACTTGGGGGTATCCAAAGGAGGCTTCTTTACATGCACAAAAGATTGCAAAAGCCAAATGGGAGTTCTTCTACGGTTCACCAGAAACACAAAGGACTGGTAAGGGTTGTTCTTCAACTAAGCCTGGAGGTGCTGCCCGGTCCACTTTAATATAGTACATTCAAATGATTGGGGAAAAACAAGATACAGCAAAAATTTAATAATAAAGGTTCATGCACGCAATCATATTTTTCTTCAGCGTGCTTTCTGTTTGTGTCATGGATAGTACACCGATCCATTCATTTGTATGGGTCATGCACACATTGTGTTTTTCATGACTCCATGTGCCCGATCTGCAAATCTTAGCTCGTGAACTTTTTAGATGACACATTAAGTATTCAGCAGCTTTGTGAAACAAACAATGGGGGGAATCCCAGTTTGGACTGCTTTTGGCCTAAGAAAGTCTGCCAGGACCATACATCAAAACTGCCTATTTGGGTATACCTTAGTAATACAGAGGATTTACCGCTTTTCTTACACTTACCTAATTATTTCAATGCATCCAGTATAGTTAAAAAATGAAAATGTAAGTAAATAGACCCTAATGAAATAACAGAGAAAAGTTAGTAAAGTTTGATGAAGTTAATGTAAAAAAATCCACTAAGGTTTCATTCACATGACTGTATGTATTATGCGGTCTGTAAAACCTGCAAAAAATACGGATGATATCCGTTTTCATCCTTTTTTTTGTGGATCCATTGTAGAAATGCCTATCCTTGTCTGCAAAACGGACAAGAATAGGAAAATTGTTCAGCTCTTAGAAACTTTGTAATATATCGTGTCAATTTCTTATTTCCAGGTTTACAGATTCCTGAGACTTCATCATCCCCAGGTTCACCTATAAGCAGTGGCAGTGTGATAAATAGGACTATAGATACTGAAGTGTGCGAGCATAGTTTATGTCATGTGGAAGTTGAAATAGAGACAACACCTTCTTCTAATCAGACACCAAAAGCCTGTGAGACGGGCATTATCCGCAGGACTATCAAATACTCTGAAACAGACCTGGACTCAGTACCCCTAAGGTGCTATCGGGAAACCAACATAGATGATATTCTGGCGGAAAATGAAGGACTGGATTCAGCTATTGGTAGTCAAAAAGACAGTGAAAGCAACACTGATACCAGCACTGAGAAAGCAGAGCATCAAGACAACCCTGTCATCACAGAGGTTCCTACATGTCCTAAGAATGAGACTCAAGGCAGTGTTGAAGAAGAAGAAGATGAAGTGTTTGAACCGGTAGCAATAGAGGAAATAAAAAGGTGAAAATCATACAATGTTCTGCTTTACAAGTGTAATGGTCAATAAATGCAATTTATAGTGACGCTAGCCAGTTTCCTTATATTAACTTTTTACCCAAATCTCTTCACTTACAAGTAGAATCACTTATTTGCTATCAGTAAGATAAGGAGTCAGCTCAGTATTGATCCGCTTTTTTTATATAATATATTATATTATTTCATATAAAAGTTTACTTTTTCTTTCATTTACTCTTACTTTCCTAACTTTACTCTTTTCCTTTTTATTTTGCAAATTGCTTTAAAAAAATGTCAAAAAAGCTATATACTCTTTCTTTCTGATGAACATCATATAGAATAGTGGTCACTTATGCTGTGATTTTTTTTTTTTTAGGGAAACTATCCAGACACCACTGCGTTCTCCCTTGACTTTCCGTTTGTGTCATCGATTCTCAGAAGATGGCATGGACTCATTCAGCAAACATTTTGAGGCGATAATGGAATCCCATAGAGCCAAGGGTACATCTTACTCCAGCCTTGATTCTATTGACATTCTTTCTTCCTCCGCACAAAATCAGAACAGCTTCTTCACTTTTGACCTTCCAACACTGACTTCAGAAACCCAGAAGCAGATCTGCAAGAATGCTCAGCTTATTGAAGACAATTTTGCCCCTTTAGCTCACCTGGAGTTGGACTCTGGGACCAGTTCCACTACTGAATCACCCTGGAGTGAGAAAGAAGAGGACACCATAAATGCTACAATGGCTGCACACAATGAACTGCACAGTCCCTCTCAATCTGAGAACAGTTTAATTATTGCTGATGCCATTATACACAGGTATGTCGTAAAGTCACCACACTAGGTTTGGAGCAATCATGCTGTCAAATGCTATGAAGGAATTTCTTGAGTGACTAGAGAAGGAGTCTCAACTTAGGTCTCTCATTTTTTAGGGCTAATGCTCTTTTGTATACAGAGCCATAGAGGTCCATTAGGCCTCTACTGTACCTCTGTATGCCTCGGATTTCATGTGGGTTTTTTTTTTCTATTGAACTTTGTATAAATTTGTCAGGGAAAAAAACATTGTGGCAAGCTCCATCGGAGGTATGCCAACGAGCCCTGCTTCCCTTTTATTGTTTAGCAGCCATAGCTCCAGCTCCTTCAATATGTTAGGTTGGCCTGATGAACAATAAAGGGAATGCGGCACAACCCCTTCTGTCACCTGATAACTGGGGGTGCCAAGAGTGGGACTCCTACTGATTTGATATTGCTGGTCATCAATATTCATGTCCAGATGAATCTTCAATTGAAATGGGAATTTTTATGACATGTGAATGGATGTCTGTATAGTCACCATGTTATAATCATATCACAATATGACGGAAAGGTTGACCATAGAAAATACTACTGAGCTTCTAGGGACTAAGCATCAACACCAACATGAAGATTAGTATTGACATCAAGGAAGACTTGCTTGCATAGCCTTGAGAAAAGAAGGGAGTGAGCAACATAAGCAACACCTTTAAATATGTTAAAGGGGTTCATGCAGGGCTGTGGAGTCCATAAGCCAAAGTTATAACTATGAATTTTATGACACTTCGACTCCAGCTCAAACTCCAACTCCTTTATAAATGGCCAATATTTTTTATTATAACAAATTTATTATAGTTAAATGGTTACATCAGACTTTTTCTGACTATTATGTAAATTATCAGGCTTCTTAGAACTTAAACCATATTTATTGGAATATAATTTCTAAAATGCCTTACGTTTTCTAAATTCCTGTAAGTAAATATGCAGTGCACCATGCATTTAATAACTGAAAAACACTGTTATACACATAATAATTTTAAGAAATGTATGAATTTGTCCTCAGTAAAATGTTAGAAAAGCTATTATATACATGTATGTCCTTTAAATGTGGAGAATTATGTGCAGGTCTAGATGGGAATAAAAGAAGCATGTAAAAAGTGTAGCTGTTATATTCAGTGCTTGCCATAAAAGGCTTGTCACAGGTACCTCCTCTATGTAAAGATTCATTCTTACTCGATATCCGCAGCTCCAGTTCTGTGCACCGCTTACTGCCTGCGCTAAGAACTGCCGCTGTAAGTAACAACCAATTCTTAGTGCAGGAGAGCTCCTGATGCCAGAGACCCCCAACCCCTCTACTGCATCAAGGCCAAAAGACTTTGCTGCACACTGAAAGACAGTGGGTGGTTATTAAAGGGTTAAACAGCTGGCTGCTACTCAAGTCAACTCAAGTCTACTCTGTCTGAGCTGCTACTCAAGTCACTCAAGAGTGTGCCTGGCAGTTTCTATCCATTAGGCCCCATTCACAGGACCGTATGTACATTTTCGCATCTTATCCGCATTTTTGCGGATAAGATGCGGAACCATACGGACCCATTCATTTTTCCATAGGAGAAAAAAATGCGGAATGCACATGTGCATTCCGCATCCCGTATCTCACGGAAGTTCCCCCGCAAAAAAAATAAAACATGTCCTATACTTGGCCGCAAAATCATGTCCGTAGCCCCATTAAAGTCAATGGGTCCGCAAAATTAGGGAACACTATGGAAGACTTTCTGTATGTCTTCCGTTCCGTTTTTATATGGATCACGGAATACAGACGGACGTGTGAATGGGGCCTAGTTGAAGCCACAGTGCTTACGCTCGACCATCACTTGTGCAGGTGACGGAGGCAGGATTGTCTAGTGATTAGTGGAGTTCCATTAATTCAGTGTTTCTCAACTCCAGTCCTCAGGGCCCACCTGACGGTCATGTTTTCAAGATTTCCTTCGTATTGAGCAGGTGATATAATTAATGTCAGTGCATCAGGACTTACCACAAGTATTCATTCTGTGGGATATTCACAAATCATGACTGGTAGGTGGGTCCTGAGCACTGGAGTCAAGAAACACTACTTTAATTAGTTCCCCACCAGTCTGACATTTATCGCTTATCCAGTGGATAGTCACTAGGTTGTGCCTTTAAAGAGAGCTTGTCAGTTGCCTTATCTGAGAGTAGGATGTGATACAAGAAGAGAAGCTGAGCTCCTAGAGAGATTGTGAGAGTCTCCAGCCCACAAACGGTGATCAACACTCTTGTATGCACACACCGATACAGGGAAAGTGGTTAATCATCCTGCGTGGGCAGAAACATCACAACTCTCACTGTATTTTTACACAGAAATTCTGCTCCAAATGATATAAATCTAGGAGACAGACCCCCGCTGATCAGCTAGTGGCACATGTATGAAAGCTGTGTCCTCTTGACTGTTTAAAGGGAGTCTTTCACCTGTTTGTCACCTTATAACTAACAGCACTGCCCCACAGAAGATTGCACACACATCCCAGACATACCTGTGTGCACTGTGTGCCTTTATTCCATGTCCAGGAAAAGCACTTTTATTTTGCAGGAAAGCAGCTCCCAAGTGCCCAGCTGAAAGTGAAACTAAAAACAGCTTTCTCTCCCGACTCGATTTCTAACAGCCATATCTTCTGACATAATGGATATAATGCGGTATCATTTTGAAGCTTGGAATGCCAGATTTCAAAGAAGGTCAGAACCATTTTTCTATCTGCTACCAATCCCAACATATGAGCAGCTAAAGAAGCCCTCCCCTCTTCAGTCTGGTTTGCTTTGAGCACTTGCACTTGGGAGCTGTTTTCCTATAGAATAAAAGCATTTTTCCTGGACATGTAATACAGGCACAAAGTGCACACAGGTATGTCTGGGATGTGTCTGCAATCTTCTGTGGGGCAGTGCTGTTAGCTATATGGGTGAAAGACTCCCTTTAACTGCACGTCGTATAGCTTGTAGCGGCGGTACAGTGTAACTACCATTGCTCGTCCTGTTTTCTTGAATGGGATACGCAGTTGTAGTTACACTGCACCACCGCCACGAGTTAGACGGCATGCAGAATAACGGCTGGAGATGGAGGCATACAGGTTCTGTATGGTATCCTGTGGCACATTTACCCACATATAATGCAGCTGGGCATGTATGTCCTGCACACTTATAGGTTGTCGAAGCTGGTGTCCCAACTGGTCCCATAAATGCTGGATTGGCGATAGATCTGATGACCCAGCAGGGCAAAGAGTTGTTGGAATCTGGCAGAGACATTCCTAGGAAACTCCTGCTGTCTGCGAGCGAGCATTATTCTACTGAAAATGCCAGTTGGAAGCCCTGCCAAAGAGAAAGCTCATGTAGCACGGGAAGTCCTGCACATATTGCTGTGTTCCTTTTATCACTACTAGGGGTGACGACTGTCATACAGTATGTGATGTCTCCCCAGATAATCACAAAAGCAGTGTGTTGCTCCACAGCAAAGGCAGGATTAAATCACTCTCAACAAGACCTCCATACTCGAACCCAACCATCCTGAGATCCCAAACGGAACTTGGATAGGTAGCTAAAGACAATACATTTCTAGGTCATAGCAGTCCAGGCTTCTAATTCACAACACCTCTGCCAACGAAGGCGATGGTGGTTGGCTGTTAATGACAGGACACATAATAGGTGCCATGACATCAAATTTCCTTCTGCTAAGTGCTGGGAAATGACCCGGGCAGATACAAGGTGTATAACATAAGATGCCACCTGTGTCTGGATGTTGGACAACAAAACTATGGGAGCTCCTCCAAATGTGGTCTGTCTGGACCAATTGGAGCCTATTTGCTGTGTCAGCCTGCCTTCATGTAACAACTGATCCCAACACCTCCTAACATCTATGTCAGAATGGCTTAGATGGCTGGCAATTTGTCAGTGATGTGCCTCCCTCTCAAAGTGTGTCAACTGGGTAAAATGTCTTTAAGTGCATTGTAGAGGTATATCTAGCAGTCATCGATATCTCACCAAGAGGTACACTATCCAAAAATAGCCTGTGAGAGCCCTTTTTATAGGAGAGCAGGGGAAGCACTTTTATGCCCTCTTGTGGCAAGGAGAGAAGCCACTGAGAGATGAGGTGTCTGCCAGCGGCTTTCCCCACAGAAGATACAGCATGCTTGGCAGAACTAAGTGTGTACTGTATGTGTGGCATAGTCCGGAGAGATGCTGTTCAGCAGGGGCATATCTCTAATTTATAGAGCTCCACGGTAAAGATAGGCCCCAACACCTAGTGTAAGAAAATTAAAACAGCAGCATAAGGAGCAATAATAAAGATATGGCCTTGCGAAAGTATTCGGCCCCCTGGAACTTTTCAACCTTTTGCCACATTTCAGGCTTCAAACAGTGGGTCACAATTGTGAAGTGGAACGAAATTTATTGGATCATTTAAACTTTTTTGTAATAATAAAACTGAAAAGTGGGGCGTGCAAAATTATTTGGCCCCCTTGCATTAATACTTTGTTGCGCCACATTTTGCTGCGATTACAGCTGCAAGTCGCTTGGGGTATGTCTCTATCAGTTTTGCACATCTAGAGACTGAAATTCTTGCCCATTCTTCCTTGCAAAACAGCTCGAGCTCTTTGAGGTTGGATGGAGAGCGTTTGTGAACAGCGGTTTTCAGCTGTTTTCACATATTCTCAATTGGATTCAGGTCTGGACTTTGACTTGGCCATTCTAAGACCTGGATACGTTTATTTTTGAACCATTCCATTGTAGATTTTGCTTTAGGTTTGGGATCATTGTCTTGTTGGAAGATAAATCTCCGTCCTAGTCTCAGGTCTTTTGCAGACTCCAACAGGTTTTCATCCAGAATGGTCCCGTATTTGGCTCCATCCATCTTCCCATTAAAGGAAATCTGTCACATCATATGAGTGTATTAAGCTAAAAGTATGACTGTGTTCAATAAAGTACCTTGTTTACTGCTGTAGTCTTTATTCTTTTTTCTGACTTTCTGTTTTTATATAATTTCCGTTTTTCTCATATGTAAATTTCAGGTGAAGGAGCCCAGAGGGGCGTTACTATCGATAAACTGAGCCCAGTAACGCCCCCCTCCTGTGCCCAGCCCGCCTTCTTACTTGTATAATTCACTCCTCTTCAGGGCTTGAGTAACGGCCACATTTGCATACTTGGCCTCCGCCCCCCCTCAGCATCGGCACGGCAGCTCTAAAAACTACACCTTCATCTGCCTGCCGCTCTCCTCTGCTGATAGCTGGCAGCGGGCGGTACTGTGCCTGCGCGAGATTTCGGAGGAGAGCGGCAGGCAGCTAGAGGTATAGTTTTTAGAGCTGCCGTGCCGATGCTGAGGGGGGGCGGAGGCCAAGTATGCAAATGTGGCCGTTACTCAAGCCCTGAAGAGGAGTGAATTATACAAGTAAGAAGGCGGGCTGGGCACAGGAGGGGGGCGTTACTGGGCTCAGTTTATCGATAGTAACGCCCCTCTGGGCTCCTTCACCTGAAATTTACATATGAGAAAAACGGAAATTATATAAAAACAGAAAGTCAGAAAAAAGAATAAAGACTACAGCAGTAAACAAGGTACTTTATTGAACACAGTCATACTTTTAGCTTAATACACTCATATGATGTGACAGATTTCCTTTAATTTTAACCATCTTCCCTGTCCCTGCTGATGAAAAGCAGGCCCAAACCATGATGCTGCCACCACCATGTTTGACAGTGGGGATGGTGTGTTCAGGGTGATGAGCTGTGTTGCTTTTACGCCAAACATATCGTTTTGCATTGTTTCCAAAAAGTTCGATTTTGGTTTCATCTGACCAGAGCACCTTCTTCCACATGTTTGGTGTGTCTCCCAGATGGCTTGTGGCAAACTGTAAACAAGACTTTTTATGGATATCTTTGAGAAATGGCTTTCTTCTTGCCACTCTTCCATAAAGGCCAGATTTGTGAAGTCTTCGACTGATTGTTGTCCTATGGACAGACTCTCCCACCTCAGCTGTAGATGTCTGCAGTTCATCCAGAGTGATCATGGGCCTCTTGGCTGCATCTCTGATCAGTCTTCTCCTTGTTTGAGATGAAAGTTTAGAGGGACGGCCGGGTCTTGGTAGATTTGCAGTGGTCTGATACTCCTTCCATTTCAATATGATCGCTTGCACAGTGCTCCTTGGGATGTTTAAGGCTTGGGAAATCTTTTGGTATCCAAATCCGGCTTTAAACTTCTCCACAACAGTATCACAGACCTGCCTGGTGTGTTCCTTGGTCTTCATGATGCTCTCTGTGCTTTAAAGAAGAACTCCTGACAAAAATTTTATTCCATGTCCTGCTAGAAATGTACATGATATAATCTATAGTGAATGTCATTTTCTTACTAGTGTCTGAATTTTTGACTTGTATCATCCTGAAGTTTCTTATCTATCATGTGACCAGCAATTAGACCCACCAACTTACACATAGACTTATGTGTGGACAGGAAGTCTAATTCTCTATGTATTCCTATGAGACTGAAAGTGAGGCTCCCATAGGAATGAATAGAGAAGTTACTGGCTTTCTGTCCTGGGTCAGTTGGAGGTCAGGGAGTTGGTCACATGACCCAGCTACAATAAGAAGAGAGATTTGTACTCACAGAAACAGTCATTGATAAGAAAATGACAATCACTACAGATTATATCATGCACCTTTCTAACAGGTGAGAGAATAAAAATTTTTGAGGGAGTTCTTCTTTAACCCCTTCATGACATGGCCATTTTTCACCTTAAGGACCAGGCCAAATTTTGGAAATCTGACATGTGTCACTTTATGTGGTAATAGCTTTGAAACACTTTTACTTATCCAAGCCGTTCTGAGATTGTTTTCTCGTGACACATTGTGCTTCATGACAGTGGTAAATCTGAGTCAATATAAATCACCTTTATTTATAAAAAAAATCCTAAATTTACAGAAAATTTGGAAAAATTTGTAATTTTCAAACTTTGAATTTCTCTGCTTTTAAGGAAGATAGTGATCCCTCACAAAATAGTAATTACTTTACATACTTCCCATATGACTACTTTATGTTGCCATCATTTTGTAGATGTAATTTTATTTTTAGGGACGTTAGAAGGCTTAGAATTTTTGAAGTAATTCTTAAAATTTTTAAGAAATTTTCCAAAACCATTTTTTTTAAGGACCAGTTCAGTTCTGAAGTCACTTTGTGGGGCTAACATAATAGAAACCACCATAAATGACCCCATTTTAGAAACTACACCCCTCAAGGTTTTCAAAACTAATTTTACAAACTTTGTTAACCCTTTATGTATTCCACAAGATTTAAAGGAAAATGGAGATTACATTTCTAAATTTCACTTTTTTGGCACATTTTCCATTTTAATCCATTTTTTCCTGTAACACATCAAGGGTTAATAGCCAAACAAAACTCAAAAACTATTATCCTGATTCTGTGATTTACAGAAACACCCCACATGTGGTCGTAAACTACTGTATGGGTGCACAGCAGGGCGCAAAAGGAAAGGTGCGCCAGATGGTTTTTGGAGGGCAAATTTTGCTGGACTGGTTTTCAGACACCATGTCCCATTTGAAGCCCCCCTGATGCACCCCTACAGTAGAAACAACCAAAAAGTGCCCATATTTTGGAAACTAAGGGATAAGGTGACAGTGTTATTGATACTATTTTGGGGTACATATGATTTTTTTGATCGCTTTATATTACGCTTTTTGTTAGGCAAGGTAACCAAAAAATAGCTTTTCTGGCTTAGTTTTTTTTTTTTGAACAGTGTTCATCTGACAGGTTAGATCATGTGCTATTTGTATAGAGCAGATTGTTACGGACGTGGCGATACCTAACATGTATATTTTTTTTTATTTATTTAAGTTTTACACAATAATATTATTTGAAACAAAAAAATCATGTTTTAGTCTCTCCATTGTCTGAGAGCTGTAGTTTTTTTATTTTTTGGGCAATTGTCTCAGGTAGGGGCTCATTTTTTGCGGGAAGAGGTGACGGTTAGATTGGTACTATTTTGAGGGGCATACGCCTTTTTGATCGCTTTCTATTACACTTTTTGTGATGTAAAGTGACAAAAATGGCTTTTTTGACCCTGTTTTTATTTTTATTTTTTTACGGTGTTCACCTGAGGGGTCGGGACATGTGATATTTTTGTAGAGCAGGTTGTTACGAACGTGGCGATATCTAACATGATTGGGGTATTTTTTTTCTTTTTTTACTAATTTCAAATTTGAGTTTTGGGGGGAAATGGGATTTTTTTTTACTTTTTTTTTACTTTTTTTATTTTTTACACTTTTTTTTACACTTTTTTAGATTCAGACCCACTTGGTTCTTGAAGAACCAGTGGATCTGATTGTTCTATAATACACTACAGTACACTGTATAGTGTACTGTAGTGTATTTTCACTCTTGCGAAGCCTTGTCAGGCTCCTGCCTTTAGCAGGAGCCTGAACAGGCTTAGCTTACACCATGGCAACCAGACGCTTCTGAAAGCGTATGGTTGCCATGGTAACCATCGGGACGCTGCCAGAGCAGAGCAGCGTCCCGATGGAAGGGAGAGGGAGCTTCCTCCCTCTCTTCAGCCCACACCATCGGCGCTGCAGCGCACCGCAGCGCCCGATGGGAGGGGGAGGGAGCTCCCTCCCTGTTAACCCCTTCCATCCAGCGGTCCCTACAGACCGCGGCATGGAAGGGGTTAAACTGCTGACATCGGCGCCAGCACCGATGTCAGCAGTTAGAACCGCTCGGCCATCCTGAAATATCATTGCGGCTGCAATGCCGCCGCTCCCGGCCACTCGCCCGCCGCATACCGCACACCCGCCCGCCGCATATTACCCCCCCACCCCTCCTGGCCATCTAAAAAAAAGTGAAAAATAGCGATCTGGGGTGGGGGGTATAATAGAATATATATAAATGTGGATCTATTTATTTATTTAACTATACAAAGCATTATCATCGCTGTGATTGGCTAGTCTGAACAGACTAGCCAATCACAGCGATCGCTAGCCTGAGACCGCCCCCATTGGTCCCGGGCTGTTAAGCTGAGACCCCTGGCTGTATGTAACAGCCGGGGTCTCAGCGCTGTCACCATGTCAGAAGACATGGTGACAGTTTAATGTAATGACGAGTATACTCGTCATGGAGCGCTAAATAGCAGTGCTCCATGACGAGTATACTCGTCATATAGCGTGAAGGGGTTAAACAGAACCCTGAGACTATCACAGAGCAGGTGCATTTATACGGAGACTTGATTACACACAGGTGGATTCTATTTATCTTCATCAGTCATTTAGGACAACATTGGATCATTCAGAGATCCTCAATGAACTTCTGGAGTGAGTTTTCTGAACGGAAAGTAAATGGGCCGAATAATTTTGCACGCCCCACTTTTCAGTTTTATTATTACAAAAAAAATTTAAATGATCCAATAAATTTCATTCCACTTCACAATTGTGACCCACTTGTTGTTGATTCTTCACCAACAATTTAAAATGTTATATCTTTTTGTTTGAAGCCTGAAATGTGGCAAAAGGTTGAAAAGTTCCAGGGGGCCGAATACTTTCGCAAGGCACTGTATATCAGAAAACCCCATTATAGCAAAGAGCCGCCATGTTGTTATTCTCCACATAAAGGTACAATGTTCTTGAACCTGATTGGGCTCTCTTTAACCTCTAGGCTCCATAGAAAGTGCTATAGCTAGTTACGCCTGTTCAGCCAGCAGCTAATGAAGGTTACATTTATCCAACTAAAGAGTTTATCATCAAGGACTACTGAGAAAATACAAGTAAAATAGCATTTACTGAATACTAGTTGTGGCGAATATATTGAATTTACTATTATGAATCGGTTGTGACACCTCTTACCCATCATGTAAGTAAAAGTCCACAACTTGCCACTAGAGGGAGCCCTGATTCCACCAGATCTGCAATAAACCAGGCGTCCATTGATAAAATAGGCCGTCGTAGGTGATTAGCATTTTCTTCACAAACAGGCTCCTGCTTAGAAATCAATATGGACTTGTAGAGCTGCCGATGTACATGCCTTTATGTCTAGTGGGCCGCTGACAATCTGACATCTGTGATCTATACTGCAGCACTACAGATCTTTACTGAAATACCCTGCAGTATCTAATGCTTCACTTGCACCAAATTATTGCTTTTAGGGAGAGGCTGTTAGTAAAATCTAGTATGTGCTTGTATAATAAATTTCCAGCTATATGACGTCATTTGCAGCAAAATTGAATTTCTCATTTGAGGTTATGTGGAGTAAGGACCAATACTGTTACATGTGATATAGCCACACTCTTAACCCCTGGACATTCAGACAAAATGACAATATGTAACAGTGCGCTCTTCTACCATGGCTCATTTTTTGATTACTTTGCCTTCTCCATCAAATAATTATTGTTGTATTACCTGTTAGGGTATGGCCACACATGACATAGACCCTGTGGATTTTCCACATAGAAATTCACCCAGAAAATAGGAGTAGGAAACAGATAATCTCATCCACACGCTGTGGAAATGCACTCAGTAGATACGCTGCAGATCTTATCGAAAAATCCACAGCAAACCCACTTGCACGTGTGGCCGTACGATAAGGGTATATGCACACTGCAGTGTAGTCTATGCTAATTTTCGAAAATCTTTACGGAAAATCCACATCTAATGCTCACCATGTGCATATACACTAAGGATATGGCCTAACAATTCAGCTAGTTGCACCCCCACACAAAGCAGCCAGTGGTCACACTATTTTGTGGTAAAATCTGGCCGTACCCTTAGGTCATATGCAGAAAATCTGCAATGTAATACAGGACCAGCTAAGTAGATGAGACTTTCAAAAAATTTTAAATTTGTGTGGAAATTGACCTGATGTGTGGATTTTGCAATCTGCAGCTAGTCAGTGTGTGCATATTTTCAGTGGCAGTTTCTCCCTTTTCAATGCAAAGGGTGAGATTTGGGGCATATCCCCATCAAAATCAAAAGCAAGTAACACGTTTGGATATTGGTGTGGAAATACAGTAAAAACCGCCCGAAAATCCAAGTAGAAAATCTGCATAAGCTACACTGCCATGTACATGCACCCAGGTTACAGGCACACTTTCAGGTTTTTTGATGCAGTTTTTGAAGCCCAAATCAGATGTAGATAATACAGGTAGAGTAAGTATAAAGACCAGATCATTCTGAATCCACTCCTGGTTTTGAGTTGAAAAACAGCATCAAAAAACCTGAATGTGATACAGATTCTCTGCCCATAAGGCCCCTTTCACGCGACAGTATTTTTTGCGGGCTCCGATCCGCATTTTTCACATGAAAAATGCGCACCCATTCATTTCTATGGGTCCGCAAAAAATACTGAGAGCACACTGTGTGCTGTCCGCATCCATATGCCCGTTCCGTAGCCCCGCAAAAAAGATAGAACCTGTCCTATTCTTGTCTGCAAAACGGACAAGGATAGGCATTGTTACAATGGATCCGCAAAAAAAAACAGATGCCATACGGATGGCATCCGTTTTTTTTGCGGATCCGCAATTGACTGTATGCACTAATTGACTATATGCAAGTCAATCACTGTTTAATGAGTGTGGTGAACGAGGGATTGCGATCACTCAACGGACCTTCACCATCAGTATGATGGAACACGTCAGAATCGGCACCCGCTATAAGTAAATGATATTTATCAGAAGCGGGTGCCATCGTAATGTGATGGATCCGGTAGAATGCCATGGCCTCCGTTACATGGAAGCCACAACGGTAGTGGGAAGAGAGCCCAAGCATAGGTACAGTCTGTGCCATGAAAACACTGCACAGCGTGTACAGAATGAAGGTACTTATTTTACATGGAGGGGACATTCTCAGTGACAGCTGTGTAATTGTCATGTAAATAGCAGCCGCTGGAAACATTACTCAGCATATGTCAGAGCCCTTCACTTCCTCGTGTCACACACGGCCTCCTTATCCTGACACAGCTGGGATGAGTGTGTGGATTCCTTCACACTAACACCCACTCACCCAGACGTACACGCTGTCTAATAAACTCAGGCACATACGCAGAACAGCCAAAATAGCTCTGGATGACACTGGCCTCTGGCTTGTGAAATCCCAGTTTGGCAGCAAAGTAAATTTGGAAGATGGTCAGGCGGTGAATTGGGGGCTACAGATGTTTATTCTGTAAAACCCCGCAATTGTGCAATGTGCAGTTATTAACCTCTCACGCTGAGTTTTTATGCACTAATCGTCTCAGTATTGCCTAATTTTAAGATAAGCCACATTGCCTATAATACTTTCCTTTTTTTTATCCTCAGAAAATAAATTGAGAACATTGAGAAAGATTTATGAAACAGAAGGCCTTCATAATTCTGGTTCAGATTTTGCTAATAAACCTGCCATACATGCAATGTGCCAAATTTGTTATGTGTTTTGCTTTTTCTGCTTCCACTAGACAGTTTTGAAAATTGGCTAGTAGACAGGGTATGGCTAAGACCGGGCTCATATTTCTGCACGGCATTCTGCAGAGGAGCAGAATTACCCGAATTACCATTTTCGGCATAGCTGGGTACTACCAGATCCCATTATGGTGAATGGGGCTTCCGGCACAAATGGCAGCTTTCTGCTGAAAAAATAACGCTGCATGCTGAATACAGTAATTCCAGTACTCTGTTCCTCTGCCGGAACAGAGTACTGGAATGCAGAATGGAGATGTGAACCGACAGTAAGTGGAGTCATAAAAGAGGCAAGATTTATGAGTTACAGCCCATTCTTTTGGAGCAAATATTGGTGTAAAATAATTCAGACAAGAGGTGGCATAAGAGAGGGAAAAAGTGTCTTGTCTGGCAAGATTCATTGAATTTCTCACACAGCATGCCCCACTGTTATAGATGTTGCACAGTTTCTCCATGTTTCATCTAATTTTAAGTGTAGTTTTTTAGTGTTGATAAATCTACCCCACTGTGGTTTTGGTTGAACAGGCCTCCGTGTCCTTGGGAAAAAGTTTTTTTGTTGTAGGTAAAGAAAGAGGTTACAAGCTTGAAAGGAAGAAAGCCTACTAAGACCGTCTCTTGCTTTAGAGGACCATTCCTGGTTATACATTACAAAGACAACCCATTGATTTGAATGGGCACTGTGTAATGCCTAATTTCCCCTGTGTTGGATCTGCAAAAAATTTGAGGCCTTTATGTTGGGTTTTCCTACAGATCTCAGCTGATCGCTGAGGATACTTTCTCATCATCTTATTTTTAAGGGATCCTTCTTACAGGTTGAGATTATCCAAAGAGGAGATCCCTTTTAAGTAGTTTATTCAAAATACTGCACTAAGCTCACAAGCTGTAAAAGATTACTCTGGGCCCTGGCCTTTAGGCACAGCTGGAAGACCTCCTTCACACAGCATGGGCGATTAATTAAGCTAACTATACCAGAATTCTGGCTTAATTTGTGCCAAAAAAATGGCATACATGCTTTGCGCCAACACTTTTTGGTACCTTGTCTGAAAAATGGATATGACTTAGCAGGGAAGGGGTGTGTTTTGCTGAGAGGGCGGGGCTTAAAATACAGTAATTACACTGAAGTGTACACCATTCTAAAGGGGTTGTCCAAGAATGATTTAAAATGGCCACAAGCAACCTGTCCTAGAATGTTAACAGGACTGGTTGCCTCTACTTGCAGAGCTGCCTGGAGGGGTGAGACAGCGGGACCTCACTACAGAGTACACTGCTCTACAATAGAGAGTAATGATGTGATCCTGCCTATGATATGCCATCATGGCTGAGCAGCCTGATAGGAAAACTCACCAATATGTAGTATATTCAAGACTTCACTACACATTACGCTCTGACACTTACATATACTATATATTGGTGAATTTTACTGTTAGGCTGCTCAGCCATGATGACATATCATAGACAGGATCACCTCATTACCATCTGTTGTACAGAATTGTAGTGTGTAGTGAGGTTCTGCTGTCTCACCCCCTAGGCAGCTCTGCAAGTGATATGGCTATGTGTTGGTATATAATAGGATCCTCTTATATAAAATACTCCCTTTACTACCCTAGAGTGGTTTAGGTAAGAGTGCAGTCACAGATAAGGCTTGCTGCAGTTTACAATATTGCAGAATGTCTGGTGCATTACGTGAACAAGGTTTTTCAGATGTTAAAAACATCTACCTGGTGGGATATGTTGCTATACTAGCACGCACTGAACAAAGAGGAAGGCCCAATAGGGCGGCACTGGTCGTATTACAACCAAAAATCGCCACAGCAGTTTTCAAGTTAAATGTTACAAGGGTTCCTATTATTATTTAAAGGGGTTGTCTGGCTTCATGATATTAATGACCTATTCTCAGGGATTGTCTGGCTTCATGATATTGATTGAAGGGGCCACAGCCCTCATGCAAGCCCTGCATACTTTACTATGTAGTGGCGGTGTCGTGTAATTGTTCATCCCATTCACTTGAATAGGAGAAGAAGCTGTAATTACACACCACCACCGCTACAGTCATGGCCAAAAGTTTTGAGAATGATACAAATATTAATTTTTACAAAGTCTACTGCTTCAGTTTTTATAATAGCAATTTGCATATACTCCAGAATGTTATAAAGAGTTATCAGCTTAACAGCAATTACTTACAAAGTCAATATTTGCCTAGAAAATGAACTTTATCCCCCAAAACACATTTCAACATCATTGCAACCCTGCCTTAAAAGGACCAGCTAACATCGTTTCAGTGATTGCTCCATTAAAAGAGGTGTGGGTGTTGATGAGGACAGGGCTGGAGATCAATCTGTCATGATTGAGTAAGAATGACACCACTGGACACTTTAAAAGGAGGCTGGTGCTTGGCATCATTGTTTCTCTTCTGTTAACCATGGTTATCTCTAAAGAAACACGTGCAGTCATCATTGCACTGCACAAAAATGGCCTAACAGGGAAGAGTATCGCAGCTAGAAAGATTTCACCTCAGTCAACAATCTATCGCATCATCAAGAACTTCAAGGAGAGAGGTTCCATTGTTGCCAAAAAGGCTCCAGGGCGCCCAAGAAAGACCAGCAAGCGCCAGGACCGTCTCTTAAAAGTGTTTCAGCTGCAGGATCGGGCTACCAGCAGTCCAGAGCTTGCTCAGGAATGGCAGCAGACAGGTGTGAGTGCATCTGCACGCACTGTGAGGCGGAGACTCTTGGAGCAAGGCCTGGTCTCAAGGAGGGCAACAAAGAAGCCACATCTCTCCAGAAAAAACATCAGGGACAGACTGATATTCTGCAAAAGGTACAGGGAGTGGACTGCTGAGGACTGTGGTAAAGTCATTTTCTCTGATGAATCCCCTTTTCGATTGTTTGGGACATCTGGAAAACAGCTTATTCGGAGAAGACGAGGTGAGCGCTACCACCAGTCTTGTCTCATGCCAACTGTAAAGCATCCTGAAACCATTCATGTGTGGGGTTGCTTCTCAGCCAAGGGAATCGGCTCTCTCACAGTCTTGCCTAAAAACACAGCCATGAATAAAGAATGGTACCAGAATGTCCTCCGAGAGCAACTTCTCCCAACCGTCCAAGAGCAGTTTGGCGATCAACAATGCCTTTTCCAGCATGATGGAGCACCTTGCCATAAAGCAAAGGTGATAACTAAATGGCTCAGGGAACAAAACATAGAGATTTTGGGTCCATGGCCTGGAAACTCCCCAGATCTTAATCCCATTGAGAACTTGTGGTCAATCATCAAGAGACGGGTGGACAAACAAAAACCTACAAATTCTGACAAAATGCAAGCATTGATTGTGCAAGAATGGACTGCTATCAGTCAGGATTTGGTCCAGAAGTTGATTGAGAGCATGCCAGGGAGAATTGCAGAGGTCCTGAAGAAGAAGGGTCAACACTGCAAATATTGACTTGCTGCATTAACTCATTCTAACTGTCAATATAAGCTTTTGTTACTCATAATATGATTGCAATTATATTTCTGTATGTGATAAAAACATCTGACAAACACACATAAAAACCAGAGGGCAGCAGATCATGTGAAAATATAATATTTGTGTCATTCTCAAAACTTTTGGCCATGACTGTACAAAGTAGCTGGTCTGCAGGTATCACTGAAGAGGACACAGCGCTCGCAGGAGAGCCGTGACCTCTTCAGACGGTTGGTGGGGGTGCTGGAGTTGAACCACCACCCATCTGATATTGATGACCTGAGGATAGCTCATCAATACCATGAAGCTGGAAAGCCCCTTTTTATTAGAAAACTGCAGAGACCTCCTAGATTGTAGCTACGCTAGTGCTGCCTCATTTGGCTTTATCCTATATCATTCTGATCTTTTATTGTGTCATACTATACAATCCAGCAACTAAAATGTTAATTAATCTGGCACGAGTGACCGTAATGACTTTATCTGAAGAGACATTGACCCCAACACGTGCTTGTAACAATCTTGTTATAAGCGGCTATGGTGTATATATGTAATCATAGTTTATATATTGGTAATACTTTCAGGTCTTATCACGTTTTCACTATGTTGAGCAAGAGATAAAGAGAAAGTACAGATCTGATTGGTAATTTATGCTTTTTTTTCTTATTTTTCTGTTTCTTGAATAACCTTTTGTATCCATTGCTTCCCATGAACTGACGTCTTCTCTGTATATTGCTATAACAGTGTGTGCTGTTTTACTTTGTGAGCACTAGAATGCTTTTTGAGGTTAGGATGTATTGATATGGGCTGCTAGTTGCAGCTTGGTCACAGTGCTTCTTTTGAATGCATCAGACCTGTATAAACCGTGCAACAAAAAAACTATAACTTGTATCTCTGCAATTTGCATCCGAGAAGCTGTCCGTGAAGGTGTGTCAGTTTCCGTGTGTCAGTTTTTTGCTGTCCGTGTTTCACTGACCCTGCACAGCTGAAAAATGATTTTCAAAGCATCCCTTCCTAATGATCCGTGATACACAGATACAACACTGATGGCATTTGTGTCGCATCTGCGGTTTTCACTGACCCATAGACTAAAATGGGCATGATGGATCCATGAACACGGACAAAATAGAGCATGCATCCGTGTTAAAAACACAAACCCACGGATCCTGCTAAAACACTGATGTCTGAATACACATATAAATATCAATGGGGACGTCTGCTGTCCGTGGAGAACACTGACGTGTGAATGAGGCTTAACTCTGGTGCTTCCTCTGGCAGCACAGTGGGACTTAAGACCCTCATTAAAAAAGCCTGCCTTAGGGCTCATGCACATGACCGTGTGCATTTTGCGGTTCGCAAAAAATACAATGACGTTCGCGTGCATTCCTTATGTTGTGGAACGGAACAGCTGACCCCTAATAGAAAAGTCCTATCCTTGTCTGGTATGCGGACAATATTAGGACATGTGAATGAGGCTTTATGTGGAGGTGCAGGGCTCTATATAAGATTGGCATTTCATCCGAGCAGGCAGTACAACAGCCTTAACGCTACGCCAGCTCCCTTACTAGGTAGATTTAAGCCACTTTCCATGCCAATACCAGCAAGGAAAATGGTAAATGAGCGGGCCTGCTGGCGTACCCACTTCCCCGCCCATGCCACATCCTTTCTTTTCGCCTCTCTGAAAAAGTAGTGTGAGCTGGGAAAAGTCACAGATTTTGCCTCAAAAATGCCCTGTGACAAAATGTGCAACTTTAATATGCCAGTGTCGTATGAGTTAAGACATTTCCCCCATGTCTTTATCATTTAGTTAAAAAAAAAAAGTTGCTGGTTCCGTAGAAACAAAACAGTTTTATTTGTCCTAAAAGTCCTACAGTAAATGCATGAAAACAGTAAAGCCCTGAGTGCAGAATGTTGCTGCTATGGAAACTGGAAGGCCTCGCTGACAAATTCAATTTTAATGGTAGTTCGCAATTAGCTGTAAAATGTCAAACATTTTCTCCAACAGCTTCCACAAGGAGACACTAGCAATAAACTCAATATATCGCAAACATTCAGTATTATGCAAATTTCTGCTTAACCACTGCATTGCTGACCTCCAGAGTCATCTACACACATTTACTGGAAATACTAGGTCTTTTTTTTTTAGTGTTGAATCCATTTGTGCTGTAAGTCATTTTTATTTTTTAACGCTCTTATCACTTTATAATGCCTTAATTAAAATAAGTGGCTTATGAAATTTGAATCAGCTGTATAATTTTTCTTGCATGCTGCCCACTTTGTTTTTATGTTTTAGGCCTACACATACATACACACACTTACACATTTTTCTGTGTTTTGGATGGGGGGTTTGCTTGTGAAAAATACATTTCTTACATTTGCAACTTTTTTTTTAATATCTCACTATAGACTTAAATAGAGTTGTGCAGCCTGTTTGTATTGATGACCTATCCTCATTGATGACCTATCTTTGCATGGAGAGCGGCCTCCTCTTCACAGCTAATCGGGGGCTGTCAGGTGTCGAACCCCTCCCAATCAGATATTGATTACCTATCCTGAGGACAGGTTGCACAACCCCTTTAAAGGCTAGGAACACCTTTGGGACCAGTTTTTTATCATTGCATTTTACTTATTTTGGGGGGACCAGTTTTTTATCATTGCATTTTACTCATTTTGGGATAGACATCATTTTATCAATTGGTCTTTATTAAATGTTTTCAACAGTACAGTGGTCCCTCAAGATACAATATTAATTGGTTCCAGGACGACCATTGTATGTTGAAACCATTGTAAGTTGAGTAATCGGTTCCAAAGCCCCAAAATGTCATCCAAGATAAGAGAAAATGAAGATTTAAGAAAAATAAGCAGATAACTAAGACAGATAAAGCAAGTCCTTATATATAACAGGCAGGAATAGCTGGTAACTAGTAACTAATACAGATATTTTACCAGAGAAGTGACCTTGATTGGTTGGATCTGAGTCTGAGACATTGTATGTTGAGTCTGGTTTCAACTCACGATGGGTCAGATGGGTCTGTATGTTGAAAATATTGTATCCTGAGCCCATTGTATCTTGAGGGATCACTGTATTTATTCTATATGGATATGTTTGTCTATCTGCAGAGTAACTTGCTTTCAGTCTCACATTGAACCTGTCAGCTATGTCTTCACATGCCCTTGTCTCTGAATTCCTGGCAGCTTATAAACAATCGTTCTAGCTAAATTCTTATCAATCTGAAAAGAATATGGGTTCAATAAATGTTTATGAGCTGTCCAGAGTTCAGAGATAAGGTCTACTCACATTCAGCGCAGCATCCTGATGGGTTAACTGTGAAACTGAAACCAAGATACTCTACAGATACAGTGAAACCTAACCCTATAGAACAAAAACTATTGACATTTTTTAAGACCAACTGAAAAAATTATTTTAGCACAAAATAAGTAAAGTTCATAGGCTTTACGGGGATTTTGTAACCTTTTCACCATTCATCACAAGTGTTCTGTAATCCTGGATTTTTATAATGTTCTCAGTTAGTTGTAATTAGAGATGAGCGAGCATACTCGTCCGAGCTTGGTGCTCGTTCGAGTATTACGGTACTCGTAAGTGCTCCCTACTCGGACGAGTATCTCGCCATGCTCGAGGAAATGGCAACTTCCGCATCGTGCATTTTTGGCGCCTATAAACTCAGCCAATCACAAGCCAGGAGACTCTGCGGTACACCCAGCATCACGTGGGGCCCTTACATGTCGATAGCAGGGGTTGGCTGGCCTGATCAGGTGACCCTGGAATATACTAGTGACTGGCCGCGGTGCTCGGCTCAGATGCCGTCTGGATGTCGTTAGGGATAGAGCCGCTGCCTTTCAGGGACAGTGTTAGGGCCTGCATTTAGTTCTCTGTTAGGCAGGAATCACCCACAAAGAACCCAACAGCCCTTCTAAGGGCTACAAGAAATTTTTTTTTGTCTCCTGGCTTGGCTGGCTGGCTGGCACTAGTAGTACAGCTATCGCCATATATAACCCCTTTTTTTTTATTGTTATATCTCAGTGATACAAATCCATTTCACACAGCAGTGTGGAACCATTCTGTGTGTCACAGTTCAGTACACTCACTACAATCCGGATTTTCTGTCCAGGTGACACTTTCTGTACGTCACTTAATACAACCAGGTCTTTTGCTCTCACGTATATAGCTTGATCCCAAAAATCTCTGTGTGACATTTGTCTGGGTCGCAGTCAAAATAGCCACCATCAGCAGGGTGTCAGTTAGCTCTACGATAGTTTCTGCACGTCACATTCCAAGAAAAACAAAACTAAAAAAAATATATATATATAAAAAAAATAGTTTTTTTGTTGTTTTAGCTCAGTGATACAAATCCATTTCACACAGCAGTGTGGAACTATTCTGTGTGTCACAGTTCAGTACACTCACTACAATCCGTATTTTCTGTCCAGGTGACACTTTCTGTACGTCACTTATTACAACCAGGTCTTTTGCTCTCACGTATTTAGCTTGATCCCAAAAATCTCTGTGCGACATTTGTCTGGGTCGCAGTCAAAATAGCCACCGTCAGCAGGGTGTCAGTTAGCTCTACGATAGTTTCTGCACGTCACATTCCAAGAAAAACAAAACTAAAAAAAATATATATATATAAAAAAAATAGTTTTTTTGTTGTTTTAGCTCAGTGATACAAATCCATTTCACACAGCAGTGTGGAACCATTCTGTGTGTCACAGTTCAGTACACTCACTATAATCCGTATTTTCTGTCCAGGTGACACTTTCTGTATGTCACTTAATTCAACCAGACTGAACAAGTTTGTGGGTTTCAGTACAGCAGGCCCATTTATTTTTTATATAATACACTTATATACAGAAAATGTTGAACCCCAGGGCTAAGGGTCGAGGACGAGGGCGTGGGCATTCAATTACTGCAGGGGCAGAGGCCGTGGTCCTGGGCAGGGTGAGACAGTACCTGCTGATGAGGGAGCAGGGGAACGCCACAGAGCTACACTCCCTAGCTTCATGTCTCAACTTACAGGGACACGTGGTAGAGGACTGTTGAAACCTCAACAGTGCGAACAGCTGATGTCGTGGATTGCGGACAATGCTCAAGTAATTTGTCCACCAGTCAGTCTTCCACACAGTCCACCCACGTTACCCAAGGGAGCACTCCTCTGGCTCCTCCACCTCAACCTCCTTCCCCCCAGTCTGCCCCCTCCCAGGAAAATTTGGAATGCGATCTGGCATACTCTCAGGAACTGTTTTCTGGACCCTTCCCAGAGTCACAAACCACTTCTCAGGTTGCTGCTGACCTCGTTCCCGATGCCCAAGTTTTCCAACTGTCGCAGTCTGTGGGTGATGATGATGATGACAATGTTGAGTTAGTGGTAGAAGTTTGTAAAGAGGTGTCGGACGATGAGGAGACACGGTTGTCAGACAGTGGTGAAGTTGTTGTCAGGGCAGGAAGTCCGAGGGGGGAGCAGACTGAGGAATCGGAGGATGATGAGGTGACTGACCCAAGCTGGGTTGATAAGCCGAGTGAAGACAGTGCTTCTGAGGCGGAGGTGAGTGCTGCACCAGAACAGGTTGGAAGAGGCAGTGGTGTGGCCAGAGGGAGAAGCAGGGCCAGAGCTGGTGCATCAGCAGCAACTGTTTCACGTAGTGAAGCTCCCGTGGCGAGGCCTAGATGTTCGCAAGTCTGGAGGTTCTTTAAAGAAAGTGAGGATGACCGACGGACTGTGGTGTGCAACCTGTGCCACACCAGGATCAGCAGGGGTGCCACCACTACTAGCCTAACCACCACCAGCATGCGCAGGCATATGAGTGCTAAACACCCCACTCAATGGAACCAAGGCCGTTCACCACCTCCTGCGGGTCACACCACTGCTCCTTCCCCTGTGTCACTCGCTGCCTCTGCTAGTCAACCCCCTGCCCAGGACCCCGGCACGAGCGCCTCCCGCCGGAAAACCACACCTTCGCCTCCACGATCCTCCACAGTGTCCAACAATGTGTCCCAGCGCAGCGTTCAGCTGTCTTTACAGCAGATGCTGGAGCGCAAGAGGAAATACAGTTCCACCCACCCACATGCCCAAGCCCTCAACGTCCACATCTCCAAATTGCTGAGCCTGGAGATGCTGCCCTATAGGCTGGTAAAGACCGAGGCCTTTCGCAATCTCATGGCGGTGGCTGCCCCTCGGTATTCGGTCCCCAGCCGCCACTATTTTTCCCGATGTGCCGTCCCAGCCCTACACCAGCACGTGTCAGAGAACATCATCCGTGCCCTGACCAACGCTGTTTCTGAGAAGGTCCACCTAACCACGGACACGTTGACAAGTGCTGCCGGGCAGGGACACTATATCTCACTGACGGCACATTGGGTTAACTTGGTGGAGGCTGGGACCGAGACTGACCCTGGGGCCGCTCATGTACTGCCCACACCGAGGATTGCGAGGCCTACCTCGGTCACGGTCTCTCAGACGTACTATGCCTCCTCCTCCGACCCCTCCTCCTCCGAATTACCATCTGTGGGCACGGCACCTTCAGTCGGTAGCTCTAGGCGCAGCAGCAGTGCCGTGGGTAAGCGCCAGCAGGCGGTGCTCAAACTGCTGAGCTTAGGTGACAAAAGGCACACCGCCCAAGAGCTGTTACAGGGCATCACGGCGCAGACCGATCTGTGGCTGGCACCGCTGAACCTCAAGCCAGGCATGGTTGTGTGTGACAACAGGCGTAACCTGGTGGCGGCTCTGCAACTCAGCAGACTGACACATGTGCCATGCCTGGCCCACGTGTTCAATCTAATAGTTCAGCGGTTCCTCAAGACATACCCCAATCTGTCTGATTTGCTCACCAAGGTGCACAGCATCTGTGCGCATTTCTGCAAGTCCACCACAGATGCTGCCACTCTCAGGGCAGCGCAGTGCTGCCTACAGCTGCCCGCTCACCGACTGTTGTGCGACGTGCCCATGAGATGGAATTCGACATTAAACATGTTATCCGGAGTTTACCAGCAGCGCAGAGCGATTGTAGACTGCCAGATGTCAACTTCCACCAGAACTGGTAGTCAGGTCAGTCAGGTTCCTCAAGTCTACAATGAGGAGTGGACGTGGATGTCTGATATCTGCCAGGTGAGCAACTTTGAGGAGTCAACACAGATGGTCAGCGGCGATGCCGCCATTAACAGCCTCACCATCCCGCTGCTTTGCCTGTTGAAAAACTCACTGCTCAGCATCAAGTCGGATGCTTTGCGCTTGTCACAAGAGACGGTGGAGGAAGATACGTCGCTTGATAGCCAGAGCACCCTCCGGTCTGTTTCTCAGCGCGTATTGGAGGAGGGGGATGAGGATGAGGAGGAGAATGTCGGCGAGACAGTAGAGGGTACCAGTGCTCAGTCCTTAACTCTTGAGCGTGTATGGGCTGAAGAGGAGGACTTGGAGGAGGAGGAGGAAATGGAGAGTCAGGCCAGTGAGGAGAGGGAATTCTTACGTGTTGGGACTCTGGCGCACATGGCAGACTTCATGTTAGGCTGCCTATCCCGTGACCCTCGCGTTAGAAGCATTTTTTCCAACACCGATTACTGGGTGTTCACTCTCCTGGACCCACGGTACAAGCAGAACCTTTCCACTCTCATCCCTGCAGAGGAAAGGAGTATGAGAGTGAATAGATATCAACAGGCCCTGGTGCACAAGCTGAAACAATCCTTCCCATCTGACGCCGCTAGCGGCAGAGGGCATGGTTCTGTGGGCCAAGTAGCAGGGGAGAGGAGCTGAGCAGGCAGCTTGTCTAGCACTGGCAGGGGAACACTCTCCAAGGCCTTTGCCAGTTTTATGTCACCCCAGCAAGACACTGTCACCTGTCCCCAGTCTAGGCAGAGTAGGGGGGAGCTGTACAGAAAGATGGTGAGGGAGTACCTAGCTGACCATACCAACGTCCGTAGCGATCACTCTGCTCCATACAACTACTGGGTTTCAAAGCTGGACACGTGGCCTGAACTGGCGCTGTACGCCTTGGAGGTGCTGGCCTGCCCTGCTGCTAGCGTGCTGTCAGAGCGGGTATTCAGTGCAGCTGGTGGCGTCATCACCGATAAGCGTACACGCCTGTCAACTGACAGCGCTGACAGGCTGACGCTTATTAAATGAACTAAGCCTGGATTTCACCGGAATTCAAATCTCCTCCGGGGGAAAGCAGCTAAAGATTAACATTACTTATGTATCCGATTCCTCTCCTCTACTCCTCCTACTCCTCCTCCATGTCGTCTTTGCCTAACGCTGACCAAAAAAAAGCCATTTTTTAGAGGTCCAACTGGCACTCTTTTACCACAATTTTTCAGGAGGGCCCCCTACAGGCCCTGTCTTCAAACAATTTTTCCAGAGGTCCACCTACAGGCCCTCTCTCCAAACAATTTTTCCGGAGGTCCACCTACAGGCCCTCTCTCCAAACAATTTTTCCGGAGGTCCACCTACAGGCTCTCTCTCCAAACAATTTTTCCGGAGGTCCACCTACAGGCCCTCTCTCCAAACAATTTACGTCTTTTTCCTATCTTTCTCTCTCTCCAAACTATTTTTCCGGATAGCTGCCATATACGGTATTAAACTGAGAAGAATACATAGAACACATGCCACACTTGATCAAGCTCATAATTTTCGACTGTACCGGTTGATGCTAAATTTTTAAGTTGGGGTCCTGCGTCGTCATTTACTGAATTTCACTGATCTCCTCAACGTCTCCTCAAAGAACCGAAAGACCATTGTGGAGAAAGCAGCACAGCTCGCCATCAAAGTGACGAACCCCAACACCAGACTGCGCAGCGAAGAGAACGAATAAATATCTCTGTGGTTATTTGTGCTAAATAAAAGTTAAATAAACACAAAAAAATTAATTGATCTGTTCCTGTGCCTGATCCACCCAAGTTGAATCTGTCCCATCATGAGAAAGTCCCCCCAAGGAGTCCCCACTGTAACTTGCTTCCCATACAACTACCTCACCCCCCGACACCTGTGTCTCGCCATTTTCCACCACCTCCTCAGGCAACACTGGTAAATCCCCACTGTCAGCACACGGAGACTGCAAAAGGTCTTGCGAATTCGGGCAGAGAATGTTCTGGGGTAGCACATCAGAGAAGGGGTGACTATGGGGTTCCAGGGAGTACGTGACCACATGCAATCTCCATCTAAAAAGTCATACTGAGGCTCACCACCATGCTTTACACTGCAATCTTATTGAAAGACAGACAATCAGGGGTTCACCGCCAGGTTGTCAGGCAGCATTTTTAAGTGGGTCACCATTACCGTGTCCCTGAAAATTTGGCGGTGATGGACCTTCGTTGCACCTAGTTGGGTGCTTCCCTAACATGTGATGGGCATGTGCCTCGCCTTTCTTTGTCTGGGTGAGCACAATTGCCATGAGGGTAACCACCAGGCTGTTGCCTGAGAATTTGGGGTAATGGTGGGATTAGGCAGCCTCAGAGGCATCCATGCATGCTGCACCTGCTGTTTCCTTTCAATTTCCGTGGTGTTTCCATCATTTTCTGAGGTTTCCAGGTTTTCACCCAGCCTTCCCTAGGCAGAGCCTTGGTCCCCTGCAAAAAATGCTCGAGTCTCCCATTGACTTCAATGGGGTTCGTTATTCGAAACAAGCACCCGAGCATCGGGAAAAGTTCGACTCGAATAACGAGCACCCGAGCATTTTAGTGCTCGCTCATCTCTAGTTGTAATGTTTTCATAGCAAAGTTAGCACTGAAAATAGTGAGCATTGTAGTTATGTTTCCACTGCCAATTTGACGGCCTTGTAAAGTCCTTATGCACAGACCAAGGATTGGGGCAATTATCAGGGATGAGAATTCATACGAATGCTCGTTCCCAATAACTGCCTTGTGTGAATGTGCCACCTATCAGATGATGAATAAGCAAGCGCTTGTTCCTCAGATGATCACATTTGTTATGCAATACATAAAATCATTGCTGGCAACACATTGCCCTGTGTAACTCGGACGCTGCTGGCAAACAGCAACTCTGTATGGACACAGGGGCGGATTGGCCATAGACCTTACAGGGAAATTTCCCGGTGGGCCGATGCCCAGGGGCCGCCTTAGTCCTCTTCATGGCCGGCCAGTGGCAGTTTTTAGGGATGTATTTTGTGATAGACTGTGGTATTTGGCTCTGTTGGGGTGGTATAATGTGCCACAATATGGTATCACTGGCCAGTCTTCTATCAATTTGGACCCGACTACAAAACGGGGCCACTGTTAGTATTTTTTCCAGGGCCACTTTAAGTTCACAGTCCGCCCCTGTATGGACATGAACGATTGCAGTACTGTTTGCTTGTTCACACACGGGATGATTGCTGCATGTAAGTGCAGCTCTCCCCTCTGCTCAATGAAAGGCAGTTATCAGTTCATTCTCGATAATGGGCAGTGTAAAAGGGGATTTAGATAAAGCAAAATCTTGTTTAGTCTGTATGCTCATTACTAGAAATCTAAGATTTCAGCTGCCTATATTAAAATCAGTGTCTTAGTTATGTGGATTATACAGGCTCTTGTATATACTCTACCAGATGACTCCCCTGGAGAACAGATTCACCCACTCTTATAAGGTCAATTTCTACATGTTTTTGGAAGGAACAAACACCATGCATACCTTGTTGCAGAAAAAAGGAGAGGCGACTTTACCCTTCACTAGAAAATGAGAACAACAAGGGTTAGGATTTTACTACTAATCGCCCCAAAAAAAGCTTTAATTTTTTTCCTTTACCTGAAACGTTCAGAAAACAAGATTAGAAAGTCTAGCCATTTGCTAATATCTGACAGATTTATCCAGTAGGCTCTAATGTGTATATGAAATGCATATTCAGACAGTAGAAATAAAGATGCAGCATTCACCAATTTCCTTTTAGTGAATTTTATTCCATAGTTGGAGGCATTAAATATAGTAGTCATACGACATGTGAAAACTAGGAGCACCTGTTCCGACACTTCCTCACGAAATGTACATTGGACACTCACACATTCTCTCCTGCACTTACAACCTCTTTAAACAACCTGGATATATTTTCTTTGAAATAACAGCGTTAGAACTGAGGCAAATTGAGTTGTCGCCAAAACCAACATATATATATATATATATATATATATATATATATATATACACATACAGTACAGAGCAAAAGTTTGGACACACCTTCTCATTCAAAGAGTTTTCTGTATTTTCATGACTATGAAAATTGTAGATTCACACTGAAGGCATAAAAACTATGAATTAACACATGTGGAATTATATACTTAACAAAAAAGTGTGAAACAACTGAAAATATGTCTTATATTCTAGGTTCTTCAAAGTGGCCACCTTTTGCTTTGATTACTGCTTTGCACACTCTTGGCATTCTCTTGATGAGCTTCAAGAGGTAGTCACCTGAAATGGTATTCCAACAGTCTTGAAGGAGTTCCCAGAGATGCTTAGCACTTGTTGGCCCTTTTGTCTTCACCATCTCGATTGGGTTCAGGTCTGGTGACTGTGGAGGCCAGGTCATCTGGCGTAGCACCTCATCACTCTCCTTTTTGGTCAAATAGCCCTTACACAGCCTGGAGGTGTGTTTGGGGTCATTGTCCTGTTGATAAATAAATGATGGTCCAACTAAACGCAAACCAGATGGAATAGCATGCCGCTGCAAGATGCTTTGGTAGCCATGCTGGTTCAGTATGCCTTCAATTTTGAATAAATCCCCAACAGTGTCACCAGCAAAGCACCCCCACACCATCACACCTCCTCCTCCATGCTTCACGGTGGGAACCAGGCATGTAGAGTCCATCCGTTCACCTTTTCTGTGTCGCACAAAGAACAGTGGTTGGAACCAAAGATCTCAAATTTGGACTCATCAGACCAAAGCACAGATTTCCACTGGTCTAATGTCCATTCCTTGTGTTCTTTAGCCCAAACAAGTCTCTTCTGCTTTTTGCCTGTCCTTAGCAGTGGTTTCCTAGCAGCTATTTTACCATGAAGGCCTGCTGCACACAGTCTCCTCTTAACAGTTGTTGTAAAGATGTGTCTGCTTCTAGAACTCTGTGTGGCATTGACCTGGTCTCTAATCTGAGCTGCTGTTAACCTGCGATTTCTGAGGCTGGTGACTCGAATGAACTTATCCTCCGCAGCAGAGGTGACTCTTGGTCTTCCTTTCCTGGGGCAGTCCTCATGTGAGCCAGTTTCTTTGTAGCGCTTGATGGTTTTTGCGACTGCACTTGGGGACACTTTCAAAGTTTTCCCAATTTTTCAGACTGACTGACCTTTATTTCTTAAAGTAATGATGGGCACTCGTTTTTCTTTACTTAGCTGCTTTTTTCTTGCCATAATACAAATTCTAACAGTCTATTCAGTAGGACTATCAGCTGTGTATCCATCTGACTTCTGCCCAACACAACTCATGGTCCCAACCCCATTTATAAGCTAAGAAATCCCACTTATTAAACCTGACAGGGCACACCTGTGAAGTGAAAACAATTTCAGGTGACTACCTCTTGAAGCTCATCAAGAGAATGCCAAGAGTGTGCAAAGCAGTAATCAAAGCAAAAGGTGGCTACTTTGAAGAACCTAGAGTATAAGACATATTTTCAGTTGTTTCACACTTTTTTGTTAAGTATATAATTCCACATGTTAATTCATAGTTTTGATGCCTTCAGTGTGAATCTACAATTTTCATAGTCATGAAAATACAGAAAACTTTTGAATGAGAAGGTGTGTCCAAAATTTTGGTCTGTACTATATATATATATATATATATATATATATATATATATACATATATATATATATACAATGTCAGTGATGATATGGATACCAAGATAATCTACTGCGTGCCATTAAAGGGGTTATCCAGGAAAAGATATTTATGACTTATCCTCAGTATAGGTCATCAGTATCAGATCTGCAGGGGTGTGACACCAGGAACCCCCGCCAATCAGCTGTTAGAGCACCGCAGCCTCTTCCTAGGCCAGTGACATCATTGTACAACGGTCACATGGCCTAGTTGCAGCTCAGCCCCATTCAAGTCAATGGGGCTGAGCTGCAATACCAAGCACTGCCACTATACAGGAGCCCAAATCGCTCATCAGAGCTCCGATTAGATGAATTAAAGGGCTTGATCGATATGGTGCATAGGTAGAACTGTGTCACCGCTGAGACACCTTACTACTGGTCAGAGATTTTCTCAGATCATGGCATCAGTACTTGTGCTGTTTTATAGTATACATAACAAGATATATTTGTTCACTTTTGTCCTGTCTCTTTCATGCATAGTGAACCGCCTCTCGGCAATATGGCTTCAGATTTTGATTCGGAAATGGACAGCACTGAACGGCTGGCTTTAGGAAGCACAGATACCTTATCCAATGGACATAAGGCAGATCAAGAAGCTGCAAAACGTTTGGCAAAAAGGCTGTACAATCTGGATGGGTTCAAGAAAGCTGATGTGGCAAGGCACCTGGGGAAGAAGTACGTGTGGGTATTGTAAGAACTATATATAACAAAGACCTGTTATCCAGTATCTGTCATGTGGTGAACTTCAGGACCTCATCTCCGATCAGTGTCGTACTTCAACAAAAAGTCACCATCACATTTCTACGGTTTTGTTGGCTTCATTCTTGACATCACATTTTCAGATCGTCTTCATTCATTCAAAAATCTTGTCATAAAAATAGTGAAAATTTCCATATGAGAAGGAAAATTTATATTGAACAGTTCTTAGTGATAGCATTATAGCTGTACAGTTATATATACAGCATTAGCCATACTTAGCCCTCAAACCCTTAGGTTTTCTAAGAAAAAATGGTCAACATATTTCAAACTAAGCATAACATGGAGCAATAATATCAATTCCTTTTAACGGGGTTCTCCAGAAATGATTTAAAATGGCTGCCAGCAACTAGTCCTAGTATGTGAGCAGGACTGGTTGCCTCCACTTGCAGAGCTGCCTAGAGGGTGAGGGGGTGAGGCCTCACTACACACTACACTGCTATACAGTACATGTAATGATGTGATTCTGTCGAGGTATATGGACTTAATGTAATGTATTCTATTACAAATCCTGAGTTTCCCACGTCTCCGGGATGATGTGAATTCAATACCCCGGATAATGTGATGAGACAAGAACAAATGTGCCTTTATATACTTTTATACCTTTTATATTCTGTAGTCTTTATAAAGCTTGCATAAAATGTATTCATATTTAGCTGATGCAGCAGGTCTAAGATGGCGCCTGTACTCTTATCTACACGAGGGCCTTATCTCTTCTCAAGGCAGTGATGCAGGATGGCATGAGGCTCCTTGCCCAATCAAGACCATGTAGGAGTACAAGAAGAGATATACATTGTTAGTTATTTGCATGCTTACGCCCCTTCTCCTTTTGTCTGTGAAGATATATACCGTTATAATAAAAGAGGATCATCAGAGCTATAGAGACAGCAGCCACGAGGCATGTCATAGAACTGATGCTGAACTATCCATACTGTGTCAGTGTCCTTTCTTATATAAGTGTACACTCATGCCTGTTAGATTTGGAGTGACTGATTGAACCCCAAAAAGCAATATTAATTGCTACTTCAACAATTCCATCTACGATATGCCTTTGTGGCTGAGCAGCCTGACAGGAGCACTCACCAAGTGCCAGAGAGTAGTGTGTAGTGAGGCCCCACTCCCTCACCCCCTAGGCAGCCCTGATAGGGGTGGCAACCAGACCTGCTCACTTTTTAGGACAGGTTGCTGGTGGCCATTTAAAATCATTCCCAGAGAACCTTTTAACAGGGCACCATCGTAGATATTTGTGACCTATGCTATGAAAGAGGTTGCTTAACCACTTAAAATTAACAAAAAAAGGCCTGATCAGAATCCACCTTAGTCTCTGTACTTTCTGGTCCCTCTACCCAAGGACATTTGACCATTGCAGCAAGTGATTGGCAGGATAATCCCTCTAATTTTTATCTTCACACCATCCAAAATGGTCAGTGCAGACACCATAGAAAATGGAACCTCCTGCAGCTAAATCTGCTTTCTCCTTGTGGACAAATTTGTTCTTATTAGTTTTTTGTAGTACATCGCCCACTCGCCACAGTTTGGGATGTGGTCTGTTGGCCCTTGACAGCCAAACCCTTGATAACATCCCTGCTATTAAATATTTCTAGAGACAACAGCAAATAAAACTAAAATGCTGACTTTATAACACTGCAGCTAAACTATGACTTGGTGATTGCATGACTTCCAGCAAACACTCTTGGTAAAATAGTCTATATTCAGGCCAGCACAATACATTACATGTCCATCTATGCTATGATTTTTTTTCATTATTGCTACTAACTACATAAACAAATAAAAAGCTCTATTATTTGGGCCTCGTGCAGATGACTGTATCAGTTTTTGTTGTATGTAAAGCGAGGATCCACAAAACACAGATACCACCCGTGTGCATCCCACATTTTACCCCTCGGCACGTCCTGCATTATGTTACAAATGCCTATTCTTGTCTGCAAAACGGACATGAATAGGACGTGGTCTATACAAATGCAGACAGGACACTGTGTGCTGGCATTGAAACGGATGGGTCCACACCCAATTCACAAAAAATGCGGATCAGATGAAGACCAAAATTATGGTCATGTGAATGAAGCTTAACAATGACTATTAGGTAGATATGAAATATCCCTTCAACACACACAAAACAGTATAAACTTACCTTGGGTAACAGCAGGTCCAAATAGTCTAAAAGTCTAAAATACCCCTAATTAGTCAGTGTCACAGTGATAAGTAGTTTCTCCTACAAAGTAAATTGGAATTATTATTTCATATACAGGGCTTTACTCCAGTTCCTTACAGTCCCTCATCATCAGAATTTTTCTGTCATGGTCTATATTTTGTGTGCATTTCCATGTGACTTAAAGACCAATTGTTTTCTCTTTTTATTTTCAGTAATGAATTCAGCAAAATGGTTGCAGAAGAGTATCTGAAATTTTTTGTCTTTACCGGAATGACACTTGATCAAGCATTGAGGTAAATCTTGAAAGTGTTGTCTTTACATTTACATTGAGAAGAAAATCATTTAAAGTGACTGCCTAAACACCCGCTGTATAGGAAGATGAGTTACATCGTTCAGTAGGTCACTGTCTTGTAGGAACAGAAGAAAATACAATATAAGAAAATACAACAGAAGAAAATTAAATAATAAAGAGGAATATAAGCAAATTTCTTGAGGCCTTTAGGTGTCTACTGTGTAAGGGATCGCTGTCTCTCAGGGGTCGGCAATGACAGACTTCTCATCTAACAGGGGGTTTTCAAGCTCAAACAGTGCTTTATTTGTCGCACAGCACATTACACTTCCAAGTTTGGTGTCACTCGGCACCATGAAGTCACAGCTTCACATCACCATGTGTTACATCAACACAAAACAATAAACGCTTGCCTGGCTAGGCATTCACTATACAGAGGTCTCCCTAACTCACCTCTAGCTCAGTGTTCACACTGCGGTATTAGGCTTTGGTCAGACAGCCTCCTAGCAGTGATCAGTGCAACCCACCAGTCCTCCTGGTGGAAGCAGTGAAATACCTTGGGGGGATATGATCCAGCAGTCCTCCTGACTCTGACCGTTCGACACCTCTCTTCTTCAGGCGTCACTGGGTCCCCCCCAAACTCAGGCTTCCTCAGCCTTGTGGCCGCCCAGCCCTCCTGGCTGGAGCCACACAGAGGCTCTGCAGGCTTTCTTCTCAATTCCCTCAAACTCGGGCTTCCTCAGCCTTGTGGCCCCCCCAGCCCTCCTGGCTGGGACCACACAGGCCCTCTGCAGGTCTGTTCCCTGGGGCCTAACTCCTCCCCTCACTCACCTCACCTCAGGCCAGGTGATCGTGGGGAAAACACAGCAAATCATACCATACATCTCCTCTGCACCATCCTAGGAGACATATCTTCCATCTTCATACATGAGGCCTGTCACTGCCTCACTGTAGTAGTCTCCCAGGACTGAAAGTGACATCCACGGTACATTAGGGTCTGCATGCATCGATGCATTACACTATATACATGGAGACATCTAACTTTATAACAGTATATAAATGGACATGGTTTTATGACCTGAAGTCAAATATAACCAAAATATATTATTGATATTTATACAAAGAGCATAATATCTGTTTGTAAAGTAATAAAAATAAATGATATATTATCCAGTATATGTTTTTGAAGGGATTGTCTAATCAAGAAATCTATCCGTATGCCCTATTAAGGCATCTGCATGTCATAGAGGGTGGTCCCCTGCTCAGACTCCCCCTTTAGGAGACATTAACACGAAGCTGCCAGTTCAAAACAATCTTGAAAACCATTTGTGCGCCTATTACTTTTTACCATTAATCGTTGTTTTAGCAAAATACTGTAAGTGTATTTATTGGATAATGAGCAGTTATGCAATTTACCTATATCTTGTCTGGATTGATTCCTCATGGGTTTCAAGATCTCTGCTTGCTGTTGTTTACAAGGAACACTCTTCAGTGGATAAAAATCTGTCCTGGTCATATGATGGATACACCGGTTCATAGCTCATTACAGTGCAGTTATCAGAGCCCCTTAACAACAAATGGCAGATATATCCATCACGAGCGGCTGCTAGTTCCTGCACCATGACTAATATGTCCATCATAATGTTCTTATGGGCACTGCCCAATGTCCCTACAGGATTTTGGCAGTAGCTTGGCTCTATTACACAACCCAGCACCCACTGTAACTGCTGAGATCAGAACTACTGTATATCTGATCTCTATAGTCCTAAATCCTTTTATAGCAGGGAAGAGAAACCATGACCTCTAAAGCCTGTATTACACCTATCGATTTTTCTGCAGATGATATCTTGCAGTGAAATACTGCTGCCGACTGCCCGATGAATGAGTGAGCAATCCAAATCTTTTGGCATGTTAAAAAATAATTGTTTGCAGACAGCAGATAGCAGATAGTGGTGTCTAATAACGATCTGCCACCGGCAAACCACTATACAGCATGGGGACGAGCGATGACATAGCGATCGCTCCTCTCCATACTGTGGAGGAGATCGCTGCATGTAATAGCTGCGGTCTCCTCCGCTAGAGAGCAGGCGATTGCCAGGAAGGACACCTGGCACCCCCACCAATCAGCTGTATGAAGGGAAGGCACTCACAGTGCCATCTCTCCTCTCTCTTTCTGCTTGCCATAGACATAGCAGCAGCGAGCAGGAAGAGAGAAGGGAGTTTGCACGTGCCTTCCCTTTCTACAGTTGATCGGCAGGGGTGCCAGGTGTCAGACCCCCGCCAATCTAATATTGATGACCTATCCTGAGGATAGGTTATCAATATTAAAACCAGGAGAACCCCTTTATAGAAGAATTGAAAAAAATGATATTTAGCCCCAAATTAGTAAAATGCAATCATATAACATGTTCTGAAGGTGCCCATAGCCTGTAATGTAACATTCTGACTGCATGTCATTTACTGCACTGATTTCTGTAAATGCAGGATTTCTGCGTTAGTATTCCTGCCTTTATATGAAGACAGTCAGCAGTATGCCTAGCTCCAGCCTTGTATCCATATCAATATGTATCTTTAACTATGACAATAGGCTCATTGTCCCCGTCAGCAGTACCAGACATATCAGCATAAGTAATTTAGAAATATTTTAAAATACTTAGTAATTTCTACGGCTTTTCATAACAACCTGAGGTCTTAAAGGGAACCTGTCATCAAATTTTGCCTATGAAATAAATGGCATATTGCTGCTTGGCACATTACAGTGTTTTTATACCTATTTTTATCAAAGGGGTTCTCCAGGAATTAAGAAAATGGAAATATGCAAATATTACTTCATTATAAATATATTCCCAAATACCTTTCATTAGTTATAATGGCTCGTTTTGTCTGGGGAGCAATGATTAGGAGAAATAAAATGGCTGCCGTCCTATTAGTACACACAAAACATGTGCTAATCACATAGGCTCAGCCACATCACTGCCTCCTCTCTGTACTTCACATCTCCTCATGAACCCCATTCCCACAGAGATTCAGCTGAAGATCTTATCATCTTTATTCAGGATCATAATCCCTGACAAGCAGAGCAGAGAACAGGATGAGGCAGCTCTTTACCTCAGTGCTGTGAAGTAACTTGTCCTCTTGTGTGATTAGGACAGGTTCTGTGTGTACTAATAGGATGGTGGTCATTTTGTTTCCCCTAATGATTTCTCCCCAGGCAAAACGAGCCATAATAACTAATGAAAGGTATTTGGGAATATATTTATAATAAAGTAATAATTACGTATTTTCATTTTCTTAATTCCCAGAGAACCCCTTTAAAGTCGACCATAAAGCCATTTTCCGGAAATCAGAGTTTAAATTGGGCCATGACCTGAGCTTACTGTAGGACAAGGAGTCACCAGGGTGTATAGTTGCTGAGTCACAAAGTCACCACCACCAGCCCACCCACCTTGCTGTGACTGACATCCCATTAGTACTACTGTCCACATCAGGAGCGAGGAGGGAGCACAGTGTTCAATGCGCAGGTGCAAGATTTTGGACATGCTGGCAATGATATCAGCAACCTAATGAGATGTCGATCACAGCGAGGTGGGCAGGCTTGTTGCAATGATGTAATGACAGGTTCTCTTTAAACAGCATGACATAAAAATCACTGACACAAGCCCATTCTGATCAGCAAAGCCATGGCCGTATGTGGCTAAATGCCAACATTGTTGACAAATCATTTATGCACTTCTGTTGTATAGAGATTCAGATTTTTAGTGCTTGTTGACATTGTGAACTAAGTAGACATTGAAGTATATTTTTCTGCTCTAGAATGTTTTTGAAAGAATTGGCTCTTATGGGCGAGACCCAAGAGAGAGAACGAATACTGGCTCATTTCTCTCAGCGATATCACCAGTGCAACACAAACAGCATATCATCTGAAGGTTGGTATGAAATCTAGTCGTGTGTATGTATGTGAAATTTGTTCACAAACTATTAAAGTGAATGACCTGTTTGTAATGTCATGCAAAAATATCATGATGGCACTTGGAATTATGTCATTGGGTTAAAGAAAACCTGTCACCACGAAATGCAGCACAGCGTGTCATAGAGCAGGAGGAGCTGAGCAGATTGTTAGTTTTGTAGGAAAATATTCAGTATAAATTGTAATTTATGCATTTTAAGTTTTTTTCTGACTTCTGCTGTACATGGAAGAGGTGTTATCAGTGATTGATAGAGGTATGTGTATATAGAGATAGCTGTCAGTCACTGAGAGCTGTACACTGGCGGTTCAGAAAGCTTAGAAAAAGCAGAGATATAAATGTATACATTTTCTCACAAAACTACCAATACAGTTTCTCACAAAACTACCTATCAATCATCTCAGGTCCACCTGCTCCATAACATACTGCCTGCAGTTTGTGCTTCATTTTGGGGTGACAGGTTCCCTTTAAGATTTTAATATATTGTTAAAACAATAAATGGTTTGCCATTCTGTTAGTTGTTTCAGCTAGGACCTCGTTAGATGTGGATCCGCTGTGTCACAGAACAGACTTGACTGGGCTATTCCTAAGAGTGTTGTCTAAGATGCTCCCCTGATCTTCACCCTTCCACATGTGTACAGGGATCTGGACTTTGCTGAGTGTAACCAACATGCCACTACCTCTTGGAGTAGTCTCTGCTCTGTGACAGCTGACCTACAGGGGTCAAGAGATACCAGTGATTGGCACCAAGGAATCAGGCAAAAATGAAATCAGAATTGAAATCGGAGCAGGCAGCGCACATTCAATCCAAAAAAACGGTCCAAAGGTCGGGGGAAGGCAGCAAACGGTCAGGCATGGGCAAACAATGGAACTATAGTAAACCATTGCAGGAGAACTAGCAATGTAGACAAACCTATTGCTCAGGAACCTTCCCACAAGGTAAGGTGCCTTAAATACCCACAGGAAATAAGCCATATGCTAGAAAAGATTAGAGTGCGCACTGGATCTTTAAAAACTGAGCATGTTACCTGGCACAGAGAAGATAGACTTGCCATTAAAAGGGCAGAACACCATGCCTGTCCATATCCTGTGTTTGTTATTGCAGCTCATCCTCATGCAAGTGATTGGCACTGAACTGCAGTACCAGACACAGCCAGTGCTCAGATCTGATACTGTTTCTGAAAAAAAGTAGAGTCTTCTATCTAATTCTGGACATTGCATTTGATGTGTATGTGGGCATTCTGACTGACCACCAACTTCTGTCCTTGGAAAGAAGTATTGGACGTGTGTGATTTCAGTGTTCCCAATCGTTGTCCTGCTGACGTATAAGCATTGCTGGGAGTCTAACAGCAGATTATCCTGCTCTCTATATGAAAATAAAGTCTGAGTCTGTGTGTTTATGGGAGAACCAGTAGAAATAGTTGTTGGTGTTTTCAACTGATATCTCGTATTTTTGGCCCCAAATGTGCTGCAGTACACTGTATTCCCAAATAGGGAAATGGGACAGATAATCATCCCATCAAGAAAATTTGAAATTTTGAGATATCTTCTTATGTGGTATTCTTATTATTGAGAATATAGGGATAGAAGTACACCATGAATACACAACCTTTTCTGGTCTGAGGGCTCATTTGTCAGATTAAACCAAACCCCCAAGACTTATTGAAAGTACACGTATGCATGTGGGTTTTTCACTTCTCCCATAAAGTAGAATCAAGACAGTGGCATTCTTGCATAGCCACCTCGCCATCATATCTGTTCTTTTCTGGCGTTCCACACAGCATTCAGGAGACCATTATTCTGAAAATATGTAAGCATTCCAGACATGGCCACATGGTGAACCATTAATACTTGCATATCCGTGCTCCCACTTTGTGTGTCTCTTTTCTTACTGCTGGCCAATGAACAGTAAAGAGACATAGACAGTGTGTCAGTGACCATATGGTTAGACGCCACACAGAATCCTATTGCACGTGGCCCCCAGGCTGTAGTGTGGACCCCTGCTCTATCCATATCTGTCAGGGGGAAGACTAAAGGCTGCTAAACCACTTTCCACATTAGCACAATGCCTGTATGTAATACACAACATTCCTTTAGCTGTTTAATCTGTTCCTTCAATATGGAGAAAATAAAAAATCTAAACCTTATGTTAATTAGGAATTAAGTGCACAGTGGGCAGGACTACACCCATTGGTGCACCATGGCCCCTCTGCATTTGTCTTCCATCATCTCACACTCCTGCTTAAATGAAAGGGCCAGGATTCATGATGCAGGAGAAGCTTGACCCTGTCAGTCAAACCACCGTGCAAGGCTCTGTATGCAAACATAGTAGATATTTGGTACACACACTGGTGCAGCCTAGATGATACCTGTAGTTTTTTTCTGTGTCACAGTGTGGTTCACTGTGACACGGGTTGTTGTGCTGCTTAAGTTTGTAGCTCTGGCGAACTGGCTACGATGGATTCCATGGAGACTAGTTGCCATGGGCTACGTGTAGTTGCGGCAACCTGTGTGTTAACTGCTCCTTGTGTATGCATGCTCCCCTCCCTGTTCTCTTGGTTCTGGTGGGATTAATGATCTGGTCTGGATGTGTCTGCTAGGTGTCAGATGACCTTGTTATCCTGCTCTATATTACTCTGTGAGCTGTGGGTTGGGGGCAGTCTGTCTCCAGCTTTGCTGGGTGCAGAAGCTAGTACCTGACCTGGGATTACTCCATCAGCCCTGTCTACTGTCTATGTGGTCACCTAGTGAGACATCAATATCACCTTGTCTAGTTCTGTGGTCTGTCTGGGCAGCTGTGACTGCCATGCATCTGTTCTGCATGGGGTCCAGGCATTTGCTTGTCTGCCTGTGACCGTGATGCATTTGGTCCAGGCATGTTTGTCTGCCTGTTTGGGCAGCTCTGCCTGTAACCACCATGCATGCGTTCCACATGAGGTCCAGGCATCTGCTTGTCTGCCTGTCTGGGCAGCTCTGCCTGTGACCGCCATGCTTCCGTTCTGCATGGTGTACAGACATCTGCTTGTCTGCCTGTGACCGTGATGCATCTGTTCAGCATTTGGTCCAGGCATCTGTTTGTCTGCCTGTTTGGGCAGCTCTGCCTGTAACCACCAAGCATGCGTTCCACATGGGGTCCAGGCATCTGCTTGTCTGCCTGTTTGGGCAGCTCTGCTGTGACTGCCATGCATCCGTTCCACATGGGGTCCAGGCATCTGTCTTGTTTTCTGGTTCCCGTTATGTCCTGTCTGAACAGTGTCCTGAGTTTGTTTGGGTTCTTGTCTGTCCTGTGTCTGTCTGGACCTCTGGTGCTTGTACCAACGTCTGTCTCTTCAGGTAAGTGGCCAAGTGCACCGGGACTATCCTTGAGGTGCGACCAGTGAGCCCTCGGTTAAGTTCATCCCCACCATCAGGGGCTCTGTGAAGAACGGGGCTCACTGAGTTTCCGCCCCTGGGTTTAGCCCCAAGTCAAACTGGTTCACTTGATCCAATGGTATTACCTGCCATTAGTCCTTATCTGCTGGTCCAGTTTCTTGCCATGTTTGTATCTCTGTGAATAATGTATTCCTTTTGGTCCTTGCCTTGGTGTTTTACCTGAGAGATGTCCGTATGACCCTCGCTAGAACATGACGTTCTGCTTCTAGATGATATGGGAATTTTGGGGTTAAAAACTTGCTTTGTAGCTCAAAGCAAATCAGTGCTGTACAGATCATGATAATTTGCTGTGTTAATTTAATCTAGCCAGGGGCGTAGCTATAGAGGGTGCAGAGGTAGCAGTCACTACCGGGCCCAAGAGCCTGAGGGGGCCCAAAGACCCTTGTGCTATGTAAGAAGACATCAATATTATAAAAGTGCATGCTGGTCAATTTTTGCCTCATGCAGCAGGAAGTATATGTGCTTCCCTGTCCCTGGCCACAAAGCACTGAGGTAAGGGGCCCAAGCTGAACTCTTGCACCAGGGCCCATGAGCCTTTAGCTACGCCCCTGAATCTAGCCTTGCATGAAATATGTTCAGATATGCAGGGACGGTTCTCTGTCAGCACTTGAGGTAGCAAATAATCCTGCCTTCTAATATCTGCGTTGTTTGTTCCAATTAAAGGGGTTATCGAATGACTAATGTAAAAAATGGAAATCAGACATCACATAGTACATGACAATCTCTTTCTAACAAAGCTAGAACCAGCCCAGTACCTCACATGGATCCAGAGATCTCCCCATTCATTGCTCTGCTAGATTTATATCAAGCTGACCGCTCAGAGGGAATGTCTTTTCTGCTGGAGCTAAGGGGGCGTGTCCATGCTCTCCCTATCACAGCTCAGGAGGCAGCTGAAGGATGAAACTGAGCATGTGTGGACTTCTCAGTGAGCAGGTCAAAAGAAATAAGAAAAAACAAACAGCAGGTGGCGCTATACAGCTATATTTTATTGAATAACTTGGTGGCTATGCTAAATTTTTAATTACATGCAATTACAAAAGTATTCAGATCCAAGTGCTGGTTTGAATATTTCAGTGCGAGTTTCACTGAATGCACCCTGAATGCATCATGAGAGAATCTGTCACGCTCGTTTGAAAGAGGTCTAAGACACAACAATCCAATGTGAGCCATAAGCAGGCGTGCCCCCTTTTTCAGTATGCTGTCGCCCAGCATCTTCACAGTTCAGTACTGCCCTGTACTGTGAAGACGGATATTCCTGAGCAATGCTCATTTTAGAGAGTGCTGCTAAGGGACACTTTAGAGAAATCTTTTTCCTAAAAATGTACAAATTGGCTAAATAAAGTAAATTAGAAAAACATTGCTTATCACTGTCCCTACAATATTAGAAAAAAAATAAATGTACGGCAGTTATACTTTAATAGAGGCACTGCATTATCTGACAAAACAGCATTGCGACATTTGGATCTAATATAGCTTTCTGTTCTTTAAAAATTGTGTGCCAGTAGGTTACTGCAGTGAGTTATTGCTTATGAATGTATTGCCTGTAGCTGAAATGTCTCTTCAAGGCAGTCTCTCGTGCACGTGACCAAGCTACAAGTGGCTATCCAATGTAGTAATGTCGCATCCCACCCTCCCTGAAGTATGGGACATCACCCATCCTGTCGTCTTCTCAGCTTGCTATCTACTCTCTTACCTGCCTCCTCTTCCCCTCCCTCCCTGTCCCTGGAGGGGAAGTGTTTCACATACTGGGCAGCAGATCATGCCGTGCAGGGTGAGTATAATAGCAATTTCTCACAGTGTTTGATGTGAAGACAAGGAGTAATTATGGCACTATCTTAGGCTGCTTTCACATAGTCAGTGTTTGATCAGTGATTTCCATCAGTGACTGTGAGCAAAAACCAGAAGCTGAGCCTATATAGAGATAAGGTATAATGGAAAGATTTTCACCTGTTTTGTGTTTTTGACCTGCCACCTGGTTTTGGCTCACAATCAATGACATGTGAAATAGACCTTACCCCTTGAAACAGAGGGACATAGAGGTAATGTCTATGAGATTAGAGATGAATCATGGGAACTGTGGGGCTTTACATTGGTAAGAATAGGTCATCAATATTTAAAACCTAGACAACCCCTTTAACTTTTATCTTCTACCAGATCTATCTTGTACTCCTTATAACCACCCTACTATACTATGCATGCTCTTGGACATTTATTTGGATAGTTTATGGTTACAGTATTCCCAAAACGTATCCATATATGCAATTTGGCAACATTAGGATTTCTTACATAAGGTTTGGCCATGTGGTTTGTGCTGTATTCTTTTATATAGTTTATCTATCTGTGCTGAGATTCTTGACAAACAGCTGTTGGACATCGTACAGACATTTTGTGTTCACAAAAATATTTCTTTTATATTCTATCATTGTAGTCTTACAATAAACAGAAGCCATTTTCTCATATTCAGCACTACCAGTTGTGCTTTACTGTATCTTATGTCAACAGCAAAGATAAGGCAAAGAAAATAAAAATCACATTTCTGCAAGTTATGTATGTGCTGGAGTCAGCAACACTGCCATTATTCTTTTATTAGTGGAGAATACAATAGAGATGCGAACATTCGTCAGACCCTTATCGTACGCGTTGGTTTGGAGCAAGCAATGTTAAAAGAAATCTTTGCTCGTTGACACCAATTTATAACATTTTACTGTTAGCCCTTATTCACATGGTCAGTGTTTGATCAGTGAATGTGAGCCAGGTGGGGACATAAGCACAGAAGAAGAAGTGGAAATCTTTCCATTACATCTTATACTGTGTAGGTTCCAATCCTGGTTTCGGCTAACAATCGTTGATGTAACACACTGACCAATCGCTGACTGTGTAAATAAGGCCAAAGTCTACCTAAAAGTTGAGTAACTTTATAAGTACAAATTCCTTTAATCCAGAATCATTGTGACTTGAGTGTTGTCAGATTCTCAGATTTTCTGGATGTAGAAAAGTACAGTACATTTAACTTGCACCTATGGGTGGATTACCTTTAAAAAGAAGACCCAAAATACAATGTCCACCACTCTGAAAACAGTCAGTGTAAAGCTGCCCATAGACTTTCAATGAATGGTAGCTGAAAATTAGTTTTACATGAACATTCACATAAGGCTTTAAGTGTAAACATTATTTCAGGTGGCTTTTCGGAATAAGCTTACATGTGTATAGTAACATAGTTTATACGGCCGAAAAAAAAGACATCTATCCATCCAGTTCGGCCTGTTATTCTACAAGTTGATCCAGAGGAAGGCAGAAAACCCTGTATGTAAGGAGTAACTATTCAGTTTAAAATACTTACAACTACTTATAAGGCTGTCCACAATCTGTCCCCTCCTATCTCTGACCTGCTTTCTCCATACATCCCCACATGTAATCTCAGATTCTCACAGGACCTCCTCCTCTCCCCCAACATCCAAACCTTCCAGGAAAACCTGAAATCCCTCCTTTTCAGGAAAGCCTACCATCTGCAATGAGCATGCTGCCACCACACAGCCATGTGAGCAGCCTATACCCTCACCTACTGTGCTCTCCCCTTCCATTATAGATGTAAGCTCTTGCGGGCAGGGTCCTCTACCCCTCTGTACCAGGCTATAAAAAGTTTCTTGTTTATTGTATTTTATATTTGTGTAACCCCAGCTGTATGGTGCTTTAAAATAAATAAAAATAATTTCTGGTCAACGATGACCAAGCTCAATTCCTCTAATATACATGGCGAATGACAACAGGGTCAGAGGCTTTATCAGTTGTGGATTTGCTGAAACCCAGCTGTACGTCTGCAATAGATCTCTGCAGTTACAGTTCAGCATATTTGGAAGGGGGACTTTAGTCCTCATCACAGCTTTTGCCAGTTAAAAGGGGTATTCCCACCATAGACATTGATGACATATTCACCTGACATGGTGCAGGTCCCACATCTGGTACCCACATCTATCTCCAGTACGGTAATCTCACAACCTAAACCTCATCAGGAGAGGCTGGTACCAGAACACCTCTGTCCAGTCACTTCTTTGGATCAACAACAAATAGTTGTTCATTTTTCTGCACTAATCTATTCCGTTAGCAGCATTTTTATTGTGTATCTGCCTCGGTTGATACGAATAACTAAGATGTAAGCAGCAGAAAAACAATGTGGTAATCTTATTTTTTCTTTTTACCATTTCAGATGGTGTGCATACACTAACGTGTGCACTGATGCTGTTAAACACTGACTTACATGGACATGTAAGTAAGCATTTTCCATAATTCTGAACTGATCTTGTGGATTGTAATTTCTAAAAACATGTCATAAGAAGAAGTCAGGTTGTACAATGTCGTCACACCAAAAAGAACATTGTAGTCATTGGCATTCACAAGAAATCAACTTGGTAGAGGATATTGGACAGGAGACAATCTGTCTATAAATGATAGATTTTAATGACGAATTATAGCAGAAATTAAGGGGATTTTCCCACAGTTCAGTTTTTTACTGATCAGCTATCCTCTGGATAGGTCATGAGTATCCGACACCCGGGACCCCCTCCGATCAGCTGTTTGAGAAGTCAGCAACACTCGCAGTAGTACTGTGGCCTTCTCTTGGCTTACCAAGCACAGCCCCATAGATTGTACAGTGGCCTGTGCTTGGTATCGCAGCTCAGCCCCTTTCACTTAAATGGGGCTGAACTGCATCTAGGTCATGTGACCAGCGCTGGTGCCTTCTCAAACAGCTGATCGGCAGGGGACCTGGGTATCGGGCCCCCTCCACACAGATACTGATGTTGGAAAACTCATTTAAACTTAGAAATACTTATAGGAAATTGGTGATGGTCAGCATGCTTGGACCCCTCTGCGCTCTAGTGTTTATCTGCATCACAGAGCCCCTTATATCTCCCTCAGAGACATCTATTTCTTGGAAAATATCTTCTAGAGCACAGAACCCCTTATATCTCTCTCGCAGACTGCTATATCCCAGAAAATATCTTTGAAAATCTCATGAGATTTTAGTGGCCTTTAATCATATTTTCTTTTGGAGACTTCTAAAAACTGATTGCAGGATCTATAAAATGAGTTCCTTCATTTCAGCAGTTTTCAAAGCTAGAATTGCATTTAGTAATCTGCATAGTCTTAAATGGGTTTTCTGTGAAATACATTTCAAACAAAAAAACACAAAAAAAACAGGAAAGCACGACACACTGGAAACACCAGCCAATCACTGGCTGAGGCAGGTCAGTGCTGTGTCCAGTAATTGCCCTCGCCGGCCTTTCCTGGTGTTTGTCATGTTGAACTGGGACGAGGAAGCAAAGTGCAGCAGGAACTAGAACAGCATCAGTGGGATTCAGTGAGGGTGAGTATGGTTTATTTTCAACCCTCTGTGACCTTTTTTAATGTATATATTTCCCTGGAAAACTCCACTTTATGATTAGCAATAGGCTTTTTTATTACATTGCCTATTAAATCTAATACATGTACAAAAATGGTTGCCAAATAAAGTGAAAACTATAATAGAGCCCAGTGGCCATGTATCAACAATATAATTCTGAGATTAAAAAAAAGTCAGAATTTTGACAGTTAAAGGGGTTGTCTAACTTCAACAAATGGTATTTATCATGTAGAGAAAGTTAATACAAGGCCCTTACTAATGTAATGTAATTGTCCATATTGCCTCCTTTGCTGGCTGGATTCATTTTTCCATCACATAATACACTGCTTGTATCCAGGGGTTATGACCACCTGAAATCCAGCAGCAGTGTCCATGCTTGCACATTATAGGAGGCGCTTTTTCCTGCAAGCACAGCCACCATTGGTGGATTGCAGGGTGGTCGTAACCCCCTGGTTATGAGCAGTGTATAATGTGATGGAAAAATGAATGAAGCCAGCAAAGGAAGCAATATGGACAATCACAATACATTAGTAAGTGCCTTATAATAACTTTCATTAAATATATCTACATGATAAATACCATTTACTGAAGTGAGACAACCCCTTTATGTTACAATTTGGAAATAAAATAAAAAAATATGCAAAACTGCCCAGTTTTTTCTTTTGTTAATATGCTCCTGGTTATAATTTTATATGAGAGTAGAAAAAAATCTTCTGCTATACTCAGAAGCAAACAAAAAAAACATGCTGTGCAGAAGCAGGAGGCTAATGGATCAAACAGAGGTAAGGATACCAAAGATATTATGCACAGCGGATTATCTGGTAATATCACCCTACATGATGTCCCATCACATCTTATCCCCTATACACAGAGGATAAGTATCTCGTGAACTTGTGTTCCCCCATTTGAATGGACCGACATGCATGTCTGCCACTCTATTCCACTCTATGGGACTGCCAGAGATAGTCGAGCGCTTGCACTTGTGTTTTCTCCAGCAGCCCATTAGAGTTGAATAGAGCAGTGGACACGCATGCGTTTCTGCTGCTCCTTTCAAACGGAGGAACAAGATTCCCTGTTCTCATTAACGGTGTGGGCAATAGAGGATTTGTGGGTTAGGGCAGTCCTCAGGGCCCACCTGCCGGTCATGTTTTCGGAATTCCTTAGTATTGGGCAGCTGATATCATTAATGTCTATCCATCAGGACTTACCACAGGTATTCATTCTGTAGGATACTCCTAAATCCTGACCAGCAAGAGGGCCCTGAGGACTGGAGTTGTGGAACCTGGGTTAGGGTATAAAGGCAGTCCTTTTGTTCCAAGAGCTAGGTCTTTTTCCCAATTAAGCAAGTATTTTAGGGAGTAGAAGTCTCAGCAGGGAAGGTAATAAAAAACAGAAGTAAGTCTTTAATGCTAATATGCAGTACCAGTTTGACACAGATTGCTAAGTGCTTTGAAATGTCTACAGAATGAAGCAGGATCTTGTGGTGCATTTCTTATGACATTTCAGCTGCCTTCCCCTTATTACCCACATCACTGTAAATTCCTAATTAATATATAATTACCCTGTGTATTTATATGTAAATTTTCACTTTAGCAGGTACCTTTCTCTCAAGGCTGCCTAGAGGAACAGGTCTATTGTGCCTCTAGGTAAATGCTGCCTTGATGAAAAATCTCTTCAGGTAGTTGCATATCAAGTATTTGCCTTTGAACCTCTAATGACTAGGCACATAACATGGCATAATTAAAACAATTTTTATTCTATTCAGTTATTTAACTATACGCCATCACTTTACTTTTCATATATTTCCTCTGAACTGTAATTGCTCAGTGTACAAGGACTATCAAAGAAAACGCTAAAATTATCATTGATTAAAATCGTTCGTTCTTACAAAAAAGTAGTCAGTGTGTTTTTTGAGATTGTTAAAGTGGTTATCCGAGACTGGAAATGGCCCCACGTATGGCCGGGCCCTTCACACTGATTCTACTTACCTGGCTCCCTGCGCCACTCCTGGTCCCCGCACTGCCGCAGCTGCTTCTCCCCTTGGGCGGATGAAAACATCTGGTTTCAGGGGGGAGCAGCCAATGGCAGACGGTGACAGGGACGAGCCTCCCTAGCGTCACCCATTGGGGGGACATTTCCAGATTCGGATAACCCCTTTAAATGTAAAATGCATTTCCACAACCTAAGGGTATATTCACACGTAGCAGATTTGTTATAGAAATTTCTGCAATTAAAAATCAATTCCATGCATCTAAGTTGTCACTTCTGGCAGTTCATACCATCATTCTATGGAAGCATTGCATAGCGGTGAAACGATAACCACATACACAGTACAACATGGCGGTTGTCAGTTGTCATTCATCAGCATTGTCCAGCATCTTCCATGATTATCCTCCTCTCAAGAGGATTATTGCAAGAGGATTATTCTGTGCCAGGATTGGTTGTTTGCAAGTCATACATTCTGTAGTATCAGCCTAAATGCCCTTAGTTTCTTAGGTGGAATTATCATCTTAATAGCAGATGATCTTAAGGTTTCCTTGTATTTATTAACCCATAGCTACACTAGGCAAGGACAAAGCACTTCCATGTAATACAGTAGACTTTGGAATTTGTAATATTGTCTAAAAATAAAAAAAATCTGACTTTTCCTCCTGACTCCCACCACTTATTCCTCTAAGTGGCATCTAAACAGATATCCAGTTCAGTTAAAGTAGGCTTTCAGCAAAATGCTAATTAATTACATATATTTGCATTTGTAATGTCTTATTGAATATGCAAAAGATTTTCATAACTTACTTTGCAATCATCAGTTGCATAGCTATAGCTTTCACAGTTTCCCATAGATTCCCCCCTCACCACATTAAGGCTACATGTACACGACAGTGAAAAAAAACATCAGTTAAAAACTGACATTTTTAACGGACGTTTTTTTCACTGATGCCTTTCTGAAAAACGGACATTAAAAATGGACCCATTCAATTGTATGGGGGCTGTCTGTCAGTGAAAAACAGACAAGCTAGAGCATGTTCTATTTTTGACGTCTGTTTTTCACTGACAAAAAAAACCTGCCGTGTGAATAACCCCATAGACAACCATTGGTCTTAAAACGGATGTGTGATGGCCGTTAAAGAAATGTACATCACATGTCCATTTTTCACTGTCGTTTGCATGTAGCCCTAGGGCCCCCTTACACGACTGTGTGAATGGGTCCGCATTAGAGTTGAGCGAACGTGCTCGTAACGAGCACTGTACTGCTGGGATCCCCTGCGCTTGAATGGCCACAGGCATCCGGATCGTCGGGTGAGGAGAACGGATCCGGATGGCTGCGGCCATTCAAGCGCAGGGGATCCGAGCACTACAGTGCTCGTTACGAGCACGTTTGCTGAACTCTAGTCCGCATCTATTCCGCAATATTGCGGTATAGATGCAGCCCCATTCACTTCTATTAGAGCAGGCAGCCGCGGCTCCGCAATAATTTATAGAACATGTCCTATTCTTGTCCGCAACAGTGGAAGGCATTTTGTAGGGGGCGCCCGGCAAATTGCAGAACACACACTGGGCGGCATCCGTTGTATTGCAGATCCGCTTTTTTGCAGATCCGCAATACTACGGCCGTCTGAACCACCCTTAACAATTAGGCTGAGCGCTCCTGAATCACTCTGACTGGTCTTAAAGAGAACTTTGCCGCCGTACAGTTACAGCCACGAAGTCCTTTCTATCACCTTCACGCACTCATCTCTAAGATCAATGCAGTGGAGGAACCGGAAGTTACAGAGGGGGTGATGCTGGAGCCTAGAGAGATGAGTAACCATTGGACCCTGGGCATGCAGCATTACCCTTTCACTGCACTTCCCCAGGGACCTTTACTGCCCTATACCAATGTGGATATTGGAGTCAACCCCAGGTATACTGTCCCTATCAGGGGCGTAGCTAAAGGTTCATGGGCCCTGGTGCAAGAGTTCAGCTTGGGCCCCCCCCCCCCCTTCCCTCAGCGCTGGTGCACCTAGCTTTTCTGCCGGCCAAGTCAAAAATTGAACTCCCCCCATGCCAAATTCTCACCCTAACCTTTTCCCTCCTAACATTACTTATATTACTACAGAACATACAGGGTAAGGCTACATTCACACCACAGTTGTTTTTGCAGCCTCCGATCTGCATATTTTGCGGCTCAGATGCAGACCCATTCACTTCAATGAACACTGTGTGCTGTCCGCATCTGTATGTCCATTCCTATTTTTGTCCATTTGCGGACAAGGATAGGCATTGTTACAGTGGCTCTGCAAAAAAAAACGGATGCCATGCGGAACATCATCCTTTTTTTGCGGATCCGCAATTAGCAGACCGCAAAACACAATGTTCGTGTGAATGTAGCCTAATACAGCCTCTTACATCCAGTGACGTCTCCTCTGATGTAGATCATCATCTCCTTTTAGACCAGACGCCATTTTTCAGCCATTTCTCATCTCTGCAGTTTGGCAGAAAAAAATCTTAGTTTACTACTTTTCCATTATCCTCCCGTCTTCCGGACAAATCATCCTACCACCCCCAGTACTGTGCCACTAGTACCACACAGATAGTGCCCTTCAATAATTATTGGCACCACAGTGTCCTAAAATAACTGCGCCCAGCAAATAGTGCCCCTGACAGTAATAGTGTAAACATAATGTCCCCCAGAAATAACTGCGCTGATACTGTGCCAGGTGCCCCCCACAGTAATAGTGACCCCCACAGTAATAGTGTCCCCTACAGTAATAGTGCTCCCAAAGTCCCAAGTAATAATTCTCTGCCAGAGTGCACTTGTTAGTAATAGTGCCCCCAACAGTACTAATGTCCCCACTGTGCCCCAGAAGTAATAATGCTTCCAATGTGCCAGTAAGAAGTGCCCCCAAAATTTCACCCCAATAATATGCCAGTAAGAAGTGCTCCCCACCCATAGATGCCCCCCAAATTATGTGCCAGTAAGAAACACCCCAATAATGCGCCAGAAGTTCCCCCCATTGATTCCCCCCCAAAATCATGTGCCAGTAAGAAATGCCCCAGTGCCCCCATGTGCCAAAAAAGTGCCCCAGTGCCAGTAAAAATGCCCCAGTGCTCCTATGCCATAAAGAAATGCCCCCAAGTGCCAGTAAGAAATGCCCCCCAGTGCCCCCATGTTCCAGTAAGAAATGCCCCCAGTGCCCCATGTGCCAGTAACAAATCCCCCCAGTGCCCCCAGTGCCAGTAAAAATGCCGCCAGTGCCCCCATGTGCCAGTAAAAATGCCCCCAGTGCCCCCATGTGCCAGTAAAATGCCCCCAGTGCCCCATGTGCCAGTAAAATGCCCCCAGTGCCAGTAAAAATGCCCCCATGTGCCCCTAAAAATGCCCCCAGTGCCCCCAATAGAGCTCCAGTCCGTGACTGCTACAATTAAAAAAAATTAAACACTTATACTTACCTCCATGGAGCTGGCAGAGATGCGATGCAGGCCTCTTCCGGCCTGTGTCCCGCACTGTACGGCTCAGGAGGCGCGATGAGGTCATCGCGCCGCCTGAGTCGGCCTCTGATAGGCTGCAGGCCTAGTGCCTGCAGCCTATCAGAGGAACGGGCAGGGGAGACGCCTCTCCCTCCCCTGCCCCGCAGTATAGGCATCTGTAGCGCTCATCTCCCTCTGCCCTGCCGCCGCCCCCAACTGTGCGCCGCACCTGGCTAATTGGTGGTGCGACCCTGCAAGTGGCAAGGGGGCCCTCGGGGTCCCTCTGGCTTAGGGGCCCAGTCGCAGCTGCGACCCCTATAGCTACGCCACTGGTCCCCATTAAGTTACATTGTGTGTCAGGACGGATCCGTCTTGCTCCGCAACCAAACAGAATGGAATGCATTCTGGTGCACTCCGTTCCCTTCAGTTCAGTTTTTTCCCCATTGACAATGAATGGGGACAAAACGGAAGCGTTTCCCCCGCTATTGAGATCCTATGACGGATCTCAATAGGGGAAAGGGAAAACGCTAATGTGAAAGTAGTCTTACTCTGACGAAACAGATGCGGGGAACACAACGCTGATGTGATCTTAGCCTTGGATAATAGCAAGCATTGATGTCTGCTGTGTTTACAAACAGATGGATGTGCTTGGCAAGTTACATTGTAGCAGATCCGCTCTCACAACAGAAGGATTTTAGACAAAAGATGTAGGAAAAATCATAATGCAGCCTTTGTTAATACCCGATCGATATTTCAGTGTTTGTCACTGCATGTTGTAAATAATATGCCATATGCAGTGTACAAAGTATGGTAATTTCCAAATGGATTAACCCTGTGTAGAGGTCAAACAACTTATATGTGTATAATAATTTATCAGACAGTAAATGTCCAAGTCCAGCTTAGATACATGAGAATCCAAAAAAAAAAAAAAAGAAAAGAATAATCCAAACATACACATTAGATAATCAGACAGACATTTAAAGGGAACCTGTCATCTCCAAAACACCCCCTGAACTAGAGTAAGCGGTGTATAGTGTAAGTGCTGAATCCGAATATGTAATTTTATCTTCATACTCACTTCCATTCCAATCCGAATATGTAAGTTTTATCTTCATACTCACTTCCATTCTGACGCTGTGCTCCCACAAACCTACAGTAAAATGCATTCACAGGACTCTTCTTTAAATCCTCTCCATTATGTGAGTGAGCACCGGAGTCCAGTGAGTGCATTTTACTGCAGGTTTGTGGGAGCACTGCGTCAGAATGGAAGTGAGTATGAAGATAAAACTTACATATTCGGATTCAGCATCACTTACACTATACACCGCTTACTCTAGTTCAGGGGGTGTTTTGGAGATGACAGGTTCCCTTTAAGAGGACCTATACTGATAATCACCTACCTATAAAAGTATTATTTACAACTATAAATGTCCAAAATGTGAAGTTATTAATATAAATAATGGATAAAGATCAGTAGGACCTCATAATGTTGAGCGATAACTCCTCGCTCTAGGTTACTCAAGATGATATGCCGTGCCTGATATAGTGATAACCATGCATATCTTGGTTAATTGTTAGGATTTGTGATATGTACACCTGTTGCCATCTTTATTTGGACACTCTTTGGCCGTCTTTATTTGGACAAATTACCACATGCTTTTCAATGGCTATTGTTTTGCTGTAGTTGTTTACTGAAGGAGAATGTGTCATCAAAAAATGAGCCATTGTTTAATCGTGTTTTTATGTTCAACATGTGTCATCAGAAAATGGGCTATTGTATAATTCATGTTTTTATGTTCAAAATTTTAAGACTTTTTTTAATTCCATGTCACTATCTGTATTAAAGAAAACAAGAAAAACTGAAATCCTGCAGTTTTCAGCAGTATGCCTAAAACATGTTACGCTGTCTGTTGAGAGTAACTACATGGGCCATAGACACAATGGACAGAAGCTGACCCCATTGACTTATATGGGAGAGTTTTCTAGGCATGCTCTGTGACCTGTGTAGAGCTGTGTACGCTGTGATATCACCTGTTGTGAATGGTGGATCATCCTGTCTTCATTCATTTCTGTGGGTCCTCAAAAAAATGCAGACAGCACATGGATGTCATGCATGAAAACAAAAACAGTCCTCACTCTGGGTTACTCAGTATGATAAGTGGCGCCTAGAACTGTGATAACTACACATATCTTGCTTGATGTTAGAATATATGATGTAAAATCTAAGATGACACCGGCACCACTAGAAAAAAAAGGGAAAAAAAAAACTGTTTCTGTATCTCTCACTAAAGTAAATGAGATCTACTAAAATAACATAGCAGAACTAGTTACAGAGTTAGAGCCCATTCAGACGGCCGTATGAACTAATCCGCACCCGTTCCCATCCATTCATTTCAAAGTCCACATCCGTGGTTCCGTTCTGCGGCTCCGCGAAAAAGATAGGACATGTCCTATTCTCGTCCGCAAGACAAGAATAGGCATTTTCTATTATGGTTGCGGCCATGTGCGGTCCGCAAATTGCAGAATGCACACGGCCGGTATCTGTGTTTTACTAGCAGTCTTCAGTAAGGGCAGCAATTTATTCATAAATTTAGTAGAAACAATAAATTAATGGCGCAACATAAAGTTCCCGAATTGTTATTACACGAGAAATGCAAGTAGCTATTAAAACAGGCATGTCAGGAGTGGTGACAGGTTCTCTTTAAAGGGGTTCTGCAGTTGTTTTAAACTGATGATCTATCCTCTGGATAGATCATCAGCATCTGATCGGCGGCAGTCCGACACCCGGGACCCCTGCCGATCAGCTGTTTGAGAAGGCAGCGGCGCTGCAGTAGCGCCACTGCCTTCTCTGTGTTTACCGCAGGCCCAGTGATGTCACGACTACTATCAATGGCCTGGGCGAGGCTAAGCTCCATTCATGTGAACAGAGCTTAGTCCCGCCCAGGCCAGTGATACTAGTCGTGATGTCACTGGGCCTGAGGAAAACACAAAGAAGGCCGCGGTGCTTCTGCAGCGCCGTTGCCTTCTCAAACAGCTGATCGGCAGGGGTCCCGGGTGTCGGACCCCCGCCGATCAGATGCTGATGATCTATCCAGAGGATAGATCATCAGTTTTAAACAACTGCAGAACCCCTTTAAGTGATGTGCGCATATCCACCACTGAACATCAATGTATTTGAGCAACTGGGTCATAATCAGGGGCGTAACTACCATAGCGGCAGACCATGCAACTGCTGAGGTAGCCCAGTCTTAGCTGGGATTATCTCCTCTTCTACTGGGGGTGAAAACGTGGTCAGGACTCTACCCTCTAAAGCAGCGATGCTCAACCTGCGGCCCTCCAGCTAGGGTCTGTCCTTTGTGGGGGGGCCTGGTTTGGTCCTTGGTATGGGGCCCTTACTTCTCTGTGTACGCCACTGGTCATTATAATGCAGTAGAACTCATTCTTGGGTGGTTTGGTTGGGTTTTTATGTATTTAAAGAATACAGCAACATATCAGTACTACTTTCTTCTTATCACAGCTATCGTAATGTGTGACTGGTTATTAAGAGGAAAATACCATTAGGTGGAATAGCAGGGCTTAATTTAGTTTTGATGGGCAATGATTACTTCTTTTCTCATCTTGTCTTTCACATGCAAACAATCATATATGTATTTCTTTTAGAACATTGGTAAAAGGATGTCCTGCTCAGAATTCATTGGAAACCTGGAAGGATTAAACGGAGGTAAAGACTTTCCAAGGGAACTTCTCAAGGTAAAAATAAATTGTATTTGTGGTATATTTAAAAGCTATGTACACCGTTGTAAGCTTTTTTTTATTCTCTTGATGCATTTAAAATGAAAAAGCAACATTGCAATAGGTTAGAATTAACAATGTCCTACAGTTTTGTTTCTACAGCTTCTATAAAGACTATGCATCATCATGATCTGTAAACTAGGTGTAGCTCGATCCTGCAGTCATTTCTTTCCATCTATCCTCCACTTCTGGCTTACTTGTCAAATGTAAGGATCTGTCACCACAAAATGCAGTGCAATCTGCAGGCAGCGTGTGATAGAGTAGGAGGAGCTGAGTGGGAAAAAAAAATCAGTAAAACTTGTAATTTATTAATTCATATCTCTGCTTTTTCTGAACTGAAGACCACCTCTATGCACAAGTCTCAGTGACTGAAAGCTATCTATGAATAGACACACAGAGAATGCTATGTACAGCTAAAGTCAGAAAAAGCAGAGACTTCAATGTATAAAACCAAAGTTATACTGAATCTTTTCCCATAAAACTATATATCAATCTGCTCAGCTCCTCCTGCTCTATAACAGATCACATTACATTTTCATGGTGACAGATCCTCTTTAAATAAGACCCCTTGCAAAGTTGCTTAATTATTCCTTTTTGGGACAACAAAAAACCTGTGAACCTTTGAAAGAAAAGACCTGTGAATTATATGGTATCTGCTTGGTATGGTGTAGGGACTGTTCTGCTTAAAGAGGTTTTCTGGGATTACTATGATTACAGATATGGCCATGTAGTTGCTTAACTCATGTACACCTTCCACATACTTTTTTTGTTTTCAGTTTGGACTCTGCTGACCCGTTTTCTCCATGGTAACAAATCATTCTGGTTGATTGTAGAACTTGTTACTGTATCCAACCGTGTGAATGGGTCCGCATCTATTCCGCATCTATTCCGCTGACACCAGAGGAATGGGGGGTGGGGGTGGGGGGTGGGGTTTTGGGAACGACTGGTATTTGGGGGGTCAGCAGATAATAGTCCAAGATTGCCATGACAGATTCCCTTAAATGTCATGCAACCCTAATGTTTTCTTGTGGGGAAAAGGCAACAGGAGACACCCAGTGATGTATATGTATTTGAAAAATGATTATGTCTCTGTGATTTAAAAAAAAAAAACTGAATGATGCACAGATGCTCTCACACAAAATTTGGTATTTTTCATCTAAATGCATTAGTTATTTGGAAAGTCAAACACTGATCAGACTTTCTTGCGTTGGAGTTCCCAGCTGCTGAAACGGTGACTCATTATACAGTTCTCACCAAATTCCATCTCTGTATTTTGTGCATAATTGGCTACTTTTACTATTCTGAAAGCCTAGCTTCCATATCTATTAGGATCACTTCTTTTCTTTTTTTTAATTTGCAATAACAATAATTTGTGCTTGAAGACAGTTTAGAGAACTGGGAAGCCTAAATGTACATAAACGTTAGAGCCTGAAAAAATGTAGGTACTAGACAACTAAATCTTTCCAAATAAAAAAAAAAAAAAACATACCATAGGGAGTCTGTCACGTCATTTTCACCAATATGATGGCATTGCCCCACAGAAGATTGCAAATGCATTCCAAGCAAACTGTGTGTACTTTATATCTTTATTCCATGTCCAGGATCCAGGAAAGGCTGAAAGTGGCTCCCAAGTGCCCAGCTAAGTGGGCTTTGCTTTGGGCAGTTGGGAGACATTGGCAAGTCCTTCCATGCCAAACTCACCAAACCATACCTATACTGGAACAGAAAAGAGCCTTCCACAAACTGTTCCCACAAAGTTGGAAGCAGGCAGTTGTCCACGTTGTCTTGGTATACTGAAGCATTAAGATTCTCGTTCACTAGAACTAAGCGGCCTAGGCCAACTCCTGAAAAACAACCCCATTGCATTATGCCTCCTTCACCAAACTATACAGTTGGCACAGTGCAGTCAGGCAGGTAATATTCTGTTGGTAATGCCAGATGGAGAAGTGTGATTCGTCACTCCAGACAACATGTTTTCACTGCTCTAGTGGTGGCTTACACCATTCCATTGGAGGCTGGGCATTGGGCTTGGTGATGTAAAGCTTGAATGCAGCTGTTCTGCCATGGAAACCCATGCCATGAATCTCCCAGCCTGAGGAGGTTTGGAACTCTGCAGGTATGGAGTCAGCAGAGTGCTAATGACCTATGCACTATGTGCCTCAGCGACCCCGCTCTGTAACTTTACATGATCTTCTACTTCGTGGTTGAGTTGAGCTGGTTCCTAAATGCTTACACTTTACAATAATACCACTCATAGTTGATGGTGGAATATCTAGGAGGGAAAAAATTTCATGAACTGACTTGTAATAGTGGCATCCTATTACAGTACCACACTGGAATTCAGTGATCTCTTTAGAAGGACCCATTCTTTCACAGGTGTTTGTAAAGGCAGACTGCATGGTTAGGGGCTGGATTTTATATATCTAAGCTCTAGCATGAAACCTATCCACAGCACCAGACGAACCCCAACTGAGTCAAATGGGATCCATTCAGTTTCCATTGCGCAGCACAATAAATCCAATAAATGGTCCGCTCATGCAACAAAAAAACAAGCCCTTGTACAGCTGTCAAAATGATAAAGGTTCAGAATATGTTGGCACAAACAATTTTTTAAAGGTTTTTAAAAGTAGTAAACATAGCAAAAAACACAAATTTGGTATTACAGTAAATGTAGAATAAAGTTATTGTTGGATATGTTGGTCTTCTTGGTTTGTAAACTGCAGTGAAAAATATTACAGCATACAATAACTGATTATCGATTTATAAAGGGTCATTTTACATAGATGACAGTAGGTCGAAAAACATTTTGTATTGTCAGCAGAGAGGGAGGACTTGCATAGATTGACATCGTCCCTGTAGATGCAAGTCCAACTAAAGGTGTTCATACGCTTTAGAAAGCTATTTCATCTGATTCCTCTTAGACATGCATGCCTAGGTAACCTAAGCATGTATGTGTTCGCAATAGGGAAAGGGGAATAAGCATCTGCCTGATGCCTATGGTGGTGGCTTATATTCTGTGGGAACAAAGGCATGTCAAAATTTATCATGCCCGGGGGGCGTGGCTAGCCATGGCGGAGTGAAGAAGCGTCCTTGCAGAGCTCCTCCGTCCATCTGCCTTTACCCAAGTGAACCCACAGCTACCATGGGGAAATCTACCAGAAAGGGTAGAGCCAGACCATCGGCTCCCCTTTCTGCATCGCAAGGGGATCTTAGCTCCTTCTTTCTGCGGCCACAGGAGCTAGAAAACAGCCAGGATCTGGGACCGGCTGAGCGTGGGAACGGCCTGCATGATGGCGGCGGGAGCAGCCGCGTGTCACCTACCCCTGCCTCCTCTCCCGCTCGCTCGGCAGATACATCTCCGGACCCGGCCATCCATAGGCAAGCCTCGGGGCGCACGCATTCAGCCCCTCCTGCACCGGACCGCGGATTAACTCCTCCGCCTGCCTCCATTCACCTAGAGCGGGAGGCGCCTACGGTTCCTGCTACAGCCCATCATGGCGACGGCCCGTCGCAATCCCTGGAGCCGCATGTGCCTGCCGGCATTTCTACACCTGCTGACTGTGCGGTATGCCCAGCGGAAGCCTCCTCACTCCTACAGGCAAGTCCCTTGCTCCTTTCTCAGACTCCACCTGGGTCCCCTGCTGCTCGTCGCTCTCTTCCAGCGGCGCCCTCACATAGGGCCTTCACCCTGAGACCCAATGCCTCTACCTTTAACCCCCAGCAGGCACCAACAATGGTGGCCCCTTCCATAAATCCACCTCAGGGATCTGCATTGGAGACACCTTGCAAACCGCCCCCTTGCTCCTGGGGCCAGAGCTCTCCTCCTAAACTGCACCCTGCTCAGATGGACCGAGTGCGGGGCCCTCTATCCCCTCCAGATTCCCCCGTCTCCTCACTGGCAGCTTCACCACAATGGTCCACTGGATCTTCATCCTGGGAGGGCCGTAGAGGGACTCGTTCCGACTTTCATAATGCCCCTGCCCAGCTGCCTACTTCTGCCCCCAAAGCTGTCAATACAGCCCCCCCTCCCTCAGCAGCACCTGAGCACGTTCTGTCCGCTGTCACAGACGACGCCAGGCCACCTACTGTGGCGGATCTGCGCCAGTTGCTTTGCTCTCTACCTACCAAAGAAGACCTCTCAGTTTTTGCGTCCCAAATACTCCAAGAATGTAAGCAAGAATTCGCTCAATATAGAGCTGAACTCACTACTCTAACTGGTCGAGTGGACACTATCTCTCAGGATCACTCAGGAATTCTCGCAAATGTGAAGGCTCTCCAGGATATTACTCAGGCACAAGGGACTCAAATATACAATCTTCAACAGCATCTAGATGACCTTGAGAACCGCGGGCACCGCAACAACATCCGTGTCCGGGGAATACCTGAAACTGTGGCGTCTGCTGATCTTCTGCCGGCTCTCCTCACTATTTTCAATGACTTACTGGAGCGACCACGTTCCTCCCATATTGAGATAGATAGAGCCCACCGGGCCTTGCACCCCCCTCCTCCAGAGGGCTCACCGCCTCGAGACGTCATATGCCGGATCCATTTCTACGCCATCAAGGAGCGAATCCTTTTTCAGGCTCGGCAGCATTCATCCCTTTCATTTGCGGGATCGCCCATAATGATTCTACAAGATCTGTCCCGGTACACTCTAGCGCAAAGAGCGGCACTGAAACCTGTCTTAACCGTGCTTCGTGATGAAGGGATTCCTTATCGTTGGGGTTTCCCCTTCTCTCTAATAGCTGGCCACAGGGGTCGCTCAGCTACCCTCAGGAGCACCACTGACCTGCCTGGATTTCTTTGAGAGCTCGATCTGCCTCCCATGGACTTGGGCCCATGGCCCTCCTTTGTGCCCTCTAACCCTCCTCCTCCGCAGGGACTGCCGCACTCTCAACATTCTGCACGGAGCTCTCAGGGTCTCCCATCCTGCACTCCTCGGAATCGTCGTAGGCGTCCAGAAGATCCCATCCGGAATTCCCGAGCTACGCGTCCATTCCGCTGATATGTATCTTTTTGCTCTGATTTTATTGTTTCTCCATATTCTTAGCTAGCTGCTTTTCTTATATTCCCCTTACTCATTAGCACTAGCTGTGGTTTTTGCTGTTACTGGTTCTGTGTTTTCTCCTCCTCAGTATATGTTTTCATTGCAGGGACGGCAGTTGGAACTCTGCTGTTTGGCTAACACCTTACCCGAATAGGTAGAGACACTCTCTTGGGGGCTCATATCTCCCGAGTGACCGTCTCTTTGGACCACTTGGTCCCCTCCTTTTGCATTTTTTGTCTTTTATACCTTTCTGTACCCCTCTAGATTTGGGGCCTTTCCCCCTCACCTTACCTCCCCTCTCTCTTGTCTTCCTCTTCTTTCTGTTTCTGCCCTCACCTCCCCCCTTTGTGTCCTGTCATGTCCTCCCTTAAAATCGTATCATTCAATGCAAAAGGTTTGAACACACCGCAAAAACGAACCCAGGTGCTCCATCACTTTCACCGACAGAAAGTACACATCATATGCTTTCAGGAAACCCATTTTAAGGAGGGCTCTACCCCGGGCCTCCGTCATCGTCACTTCACCACCTGGTATGCAGCCAATAATCAACACAACAAATCTAAAGGGGTTGCCATAGCAATCCACAAGTCTTTGCCTTTTCAGCTGCTTGGTTGTGTGGTGGATACCGAGGCCCGGTATCTAATCCTGTCTATTAGTATAGGCGGGAGGGAATTCACAATTCTAAATGTATATGCTCCTAACCATAACCAGGTTGCCTTCCTGGTCAATCTAGTAGATAGGGCCCTCCCCCATCTGAAAGGCTCTGTGATCCTTTGTGGGGACCTGAACCTTGCTCTAGACCCCACTTTAGATAATTCTTCAGGCCGAGCTACTCTATCTTATGGGGCGATCAAAAAGGTCAAAAAAGCTTTCCTACAACTGCAACTCTGCGACCCATGGCGCCTTCAACACCCTACAGATAGGGATTATTCCTTCTTTTCATCCCTGCATTCTTCTTACAGTCGTATAGACTACATCCTCCTACAACATCATGCTCTGTCTTGGTTGGACTCCACGCATATAGGTCCCATCCTGTGGTCAGACCATGCCCCGGTGTATTGCTCTTTGCAACTTCCTTGTTTCTCTAAGACAGAATGGGTATGGAGGCTCAACGAATCCCTCTTACTAGATTCTGTGTGTGTAGCTGAGATTTCCCAATCCATCTCTGACTTCTTTGATAATCACCTCTCTGACATCACCCCTTTGACCATCCAGTGGGAGGCCCTTAAATGTGTCCTTCGAGGTGTTTTGATTAAACACGGGGCCAGACTTAAAAAGGAAAAAGCACATACCCTAACTATCGCCCTTCGTAAAGTAGTCACCCTAGAGTTGGCTCATAAACGCGCTCTTACACAGCCCACTCTCCGGGCTCTACAAGAAGCCCGTTTAGAGGCCAAACGTCTCTTAGACAAATCCTATCATAGAATGGTGCAGAAATGTCGCAGTACGTTCTATGAATTCGGTAACAAAAGTGGGAAGATGCTAGCTAGGGCACTCAGAAAACAAATGGCGTCCTCACATATTCCAGTCTTGAAATCTTCTCAGGGGGCCCCGGTTTACACCGCCCAAGACATCGCAGCCACTTTTCATTCTTATTACTCTGACCTGTACGGTCTGCCGGCTTCATCTAAACCGATGGACACACCGCTATCTTCTGCCTCACAGCTCACAGCGGAACAATCCGCTTCGTTGGAATCCCCTTTCACGCCCGAGGAACTCGAGACTGTACTTAAATCTCTCCCTGGCGGTAAAAGTCCTGGCCCAGATGGCTACACGGCTAGATTCTACAAAGAATTTTCAGACAAATTGTCACCTTTTCTCCTCAAGGTCTTCAATGCAGTGTCCCCTGGCCTCCCTTTCCCGGCACAGTCCCTAATGGCCCATATTGCGGTCATTCCCAAACCAGATAAGGATCCCCAAATGTGCGCAAGCTATCGCCCAATTTCTCTACTGAATGTCGATCTCAAAATATTTGCTAAACTTATGGCGAACCGCTTGAACGCCTTCTTGCCTTCCTTGGTTTATTCAGATCAGGTGGGATTTGTGCCGGGGAGGGAGGCTAGGGATAACACTCTTAAGACATTAGATATCATCCATAACGCCAAAAAACGCCGTATCCCCCTTATGATATTATCCCTAGATGCTGAAAAAGCTTTTGACAGGATTTCCTGGTCCTCTCTGAAAGCAACCATGGCCCATATTGGCCTGGGTCCATGGTTTACGTCAAAAATTTTATCATTATACCACTCACCCTCAGCACGGGTTAAAATCAACGGCTCTTTATCCGCTCCCTTCTCTATTCATAATGGTACTCGTCAAGGCTGTCCCCTTTCTCCTCTTCTATACGCCCTAGTAATGGAGCATCTTTTGGCCAATATTAGGGACAACCCCGACATTCGGGGTATACAAGTGGGCGGTCGGGAGTATAAATGTGCAGCCTTTGCCGATGACCTTTTACTGTATGTCACAAACCCTAGAATCTCCCTCCCTTGCATTCAACGGGAGCTTCTTAAATTTGGGCAGTGGTCTAACTTCAAGGTTAATATGGCCAAATCGCATGCTCTTAACATCTCCCTGGGCCAAGATCTGGTGCAATCCCTCCGATCCTCATTCTCCTTTTCCTGGCCTTCTAGAGGCATAACCTACTTAGGGATTAAATGAGCTCTGACTTATCTTGCTTATTCCAGGACAACTTCCTTCCCTTGGTCACCCAGTTTGAGAAGGATCTTGATTCTTGGCGTCGTGGGGATTTTTCATGGTTTGGAAGGATTAGCATCCTGAAAATGAATATTTTGCCTAAAATACTCTACCTCCTGCAGACCATCCCCATCCAAATTCCCAGTTCCTTCTGGCTCAGGATCCGTAAATGTTTCCTGAAGTTCATCTGGTCTCCGGGTAGACCTCGGATCAAATGGGACATTCTTGTCTGCCCTAAGGAAGAGGGCAGGGTTGGTCTTCCGGACTGTAAGCTGTACTATCAGGCTGCAGCCTATGCTCGATTGTTAGATGCCTGCCGTTCTTACTCCCAGAAACCTTGGGTCTCCATAGCCAGAAGTCTATCTCAGGTTGCCTTGTCAGTGATCCCTTGGATGCAGATAGTATCACCTTCCATACGAGATACGCTCTCTTTCACTTTCACCCATACCTTTGCGACCTTACGGACTATGTGTGTGGAGTCCTCTCTTATAGATACCCAGGGGCCCCTAGTCCCAATCACGGATCATCCTTTATTCCCTCCAAGCAACTCTGCTAAATCATACCTGTTAGGGACTAAACTTATACCTCTTCGTTTTTATCACGCTCTCTCGGGATCTGCCTTAAAACCCCTACCCTCCATCCTGAATAATACCCCTCCTTTACCAAAACACCAATTTGAATATACCCAGCTACAACATTTTTTCGCCACCATACGCGCGTCCCATAAGTTGGACAGAAGCCTAACAGCTTTTGAAAAAGCTTGTATTGCCCCATCTGCAATTTTCCGTGACATTTCCTTTTTATATAAGTTACCGCTGGAACAAAAAATATCCCAACCCTTCCCATTCTGTGCAAAATGGGAGAGCGATTTAAACTTATCTATCTCACCCACTCAATGGCGTAGATGTTTCACTTTTACTCATAAAGCCTTACTGGCCACTAAAGCACAAGAGACATGCTACAAAATCTTATCTAGGTGGTATAGAGTACCTTCCCTACTGCACAAATGGTTCCCGTCGGTCTCGGACAGGTGTTGGCGCTGTGGGTCTGCAGAGGGCACCCTGTTACATGTTTGGTGGCAATGTCCCAGTCTAAGGCCTTTTTGGGATTCAGTTCATACTCCTATTCAAAAAGTAACTGGCTTCCCAATACCCAATTCTCCGGAAGCTTTTTTCTTATTTCTCTTTGACCTTAATGTCCCGGCTTACAAGAAATCTTTATTGAAATACCTTATTCAAGCTGCTAAAACAGTGATCCCACGACATTGGAAATCACCTACACCCCCAACTCTAGAAGAATGGTTTGAAGAGGTCATGCTCTTCCAAAGAATGGAAGAATTGATTGCACACACTCCTTATAAGTTCTCCCTTTTCCTCAAGGTTTGGGAGCCCTGGGAGACTTATCGGAGCTCGGGTTCTTACAGAAATGCTTGACACTGACTTCTTGGTTCATCTGTACGCCTTGCCCTCTCCCCGTCCTTCCTCCCCCCCCCCCCCCCCTTTTTTTTTTTTTTTTCTTATCCGTTTCTTCTTTTTCCCATGTTTTTCCTACCTTCCCTTAAGAGATTTGCGGCGCTATTGTCTTTTCTAGCCTCGCTTCATACCTAATTTTGTTGTAATTACTTCAGACTCTGGATAAGTTTTATCATTGAGACTCATCACACTATTGGTTTCATTTGCCAATGTCTGTTTTATTTGTACTGCTCTGTACATTGTATTTGTTTAACAAAAAAATTTCTTTTATAAAACCAAATAAACACTTGAATTTGAAAAAAAAAAATTTTATCATGCCCAATCCATTTTCCCCCAAATATCTGCTCATAGGGAGGGTTTGGATACTCCCATATACATATTAGGTTGTCAGGTTCATTCGACTTTACTGTAATGTGTAAAGGCACCTTTAAGGTCAGTTACAAGCAGCAGTGGCAGACTGGTACTGCATTTCATTCTCAATTTATTTGTCAAGATACTTCTATGTATGCTTCATGAACCCAGTGTATATCAGCCAAGAGTGGGTACATTTGTCAGTGTAATGTATGAAGGGCCAGGTTTAAATTAGGTTGCACCCTGGGCAGATTTTTATTTTTTATGTTTGACCGAAGAGGAAGAAAAATTGCGCTTAGCTGTTTTCCTAACCAAATACTCTATATGGCAATCTTTAACTTGACAGTTAAGGTATTAAATAAACAGTTGCGACGAACTTTGAATTGACACAACAAAAGCTATTGAATGCCTAGTTAAAGTTTGCTGCAACTGTCCATTTAACATGCTAAGTTAAAGATGGTTACAGAAAACAGCCAGGCACGCTTCTCCTACCGTATATTTTTTCTTATGAAGGAAATAAGATATAAACAAGTAATAATGGAAGAGGGGTCCTATGTAACCGTGCATTAAAATGGTACCTGAAGCAGTCACAAAGGGTGGGGGAATAATGCCCCTTTCACACGAGCGGGAGACTCGCATGTCTCCCGCAACGCATCTACAGGGCTGGACTCGGCACTGACAGGGATCGCATATAATGCTCTGCGATCCCTGTCCGTGCAGAGTCCAGCCCTGTAGATGCGTTGCGGGAGAGATGCGAGTCTCCCGCTCATGTGAAAGGGGCATAAATATTATATTTTATGCCAATAAACTAACTCACCTCCAAAGTCATTAGCAAGCATCTTCTGAGGCTCTTCTCGTCATTGTGAGCATCACCCACATCATTTTACATAAACCTCAGCAATATAGACTGTAAAGCGAGCACTGTCTGGGCATGAAGGAAAAAGCCCAAGGGAGACCTGTCACCACAAAGAGCAGGCGGAATTTTATAGAGCAGGAGGAGCTGAGATGATTGATACATAGTTTTGTGGAAAAGATTCAGTAAACTTGTAATTTATACATTTAAAGGCTATGTATCCCTTTGGGGGATTTTTTAATGATTGCATTTCAATTATTTTGGTCTAAAAATATTTTTTCAGTTTGTCTTTATTTAAAAAAAAAAAAAAAATTGTCATAAAAAGTTATGTTTCAGCCCAGGGGCGTAGCTAAAGGCTCATGGGCCTAGTGCAAGCGTTCATCTTGGGTCCCCCTTCTCTTTGTGGCGAGGGGCAGGTGTGCACCTAGCCGTTATGCTGCCTGAAGTAAAATTTAAACGGCACCCCCCACACCAAATTCCCAACCTAACCCCTTCCCTCCAACCATACTGTTAAAGACATACTTGGAAAACATTACATACAGCTCTACAAAACATACAGGAGAATACATACCTCTTACATCCAGTGACGTCTCCTCTGATGTAGACAATTTCTTTCTTCATCTTCTCCATTCAGACCAGACCGCCATGATGGTTTCTTTCAGCCATCTCTTCTCTCTGAAGAGTTTGATGAACATACATCTTAGTAACCTACTTTTTCATCATCCTCCCCATCATCTGAACATCCCATCCTGCCACCCCCAATACTGTGCTCCCCAACACTAGTCCCCCTGAAAATACTAGTACCACACAGATAGTGACCTCTTCAATAATTATTGCCACACAGTGCCCTAAAAAATAACTGTGTCCAGCAAATAGTGCCCCTGACACTAATAGTGCCACAAACATAAAATAATTGTGCCTAGCTCATACTGTGGCAGGATGCCCCCACAGTAATAGTGCTACCAAAATCCCACCCATAGCCCCAGTACCATGTGTGCCACTAGAAATATACCCCCTAGTATGTGCCAGTACAAAAATACCCCCTTAAAATGTGCACCAGTAAAAAAAATACCCCCTTATAATGTGCACCAGTACAAAAAATACCCCCTTAAAATGTGCACAGTACAAAAAATACCCCCTTAAAATGTGCACCAATACAATAAATACTCCCTTTTAATATGCACCTATACAAAAAATACCCTTATAATGTGCACCAATGCAAACAAATACCTTTATAATGTGTGCTAATACAAAAATACCCCCTTATAATATGCGCCAGTACAAAAATACCCCCTTATAATATGCACCAGTACATAAGATATCTCTTTATATTATACACCAGTACAAAAAATACCCCCTTACCTTTCAGATTAGATCCTCAGATCAGACCCCTATATCACACCTCAGATCAGACCCCATATCAGACCTCAAATCAGACCCTCATATCAGTCCTCAAATCAAACCCACATATCAGTCCACAAATTAAACCCATATATGAGTCCTCAAATCAGACCTCCATATCAGACCTCAAATTAGACCCCCATATCAGATCTCAAATTAAAACCCCCATATCAGACGTCAAATTAGACCCTCATATCAGATTTCAAATCTGACCCTCATATCAGTCCTCAAATCAGATCTCCATATCAGACCTCAAATTAGACCCCCATATCAGATCTCAAATTAAAACCCCCATATCAGACGTCAAATTAGACCCTCATATCAGATTTCAAATCTGACCCTCATATCAGACCTCAAATTAGACCCCCATATCAGATCTCAAATTAAAACCCCCATATCAGACGTCAAATTAGACCCTCATATCAGATTTTAAATCTGACCCTCATATCAGTCCTCAAATCAGATCTCCATATCAGACCTCAAATTAGACCCCCATATCAGATCTCAAATTAAGACCCTCAAATTAGACCCTCATATCAGACCTCAGATTAGACCCCATATCATATCAGACCCCCATATCAGACCCCCATATCAGACCTCAGATCAGAACCCCATATCAGGCTTTAAATCAGACTGCCATATCAGATCAGACCCGCATATCACACATCAGATTCTCAAATCAGACCCGCATATCAGACCTCAAATCAGAACCCCATTAGACTTTCATGTCAGACCCCCTATTAAAGCAGGCCTCCTTATGAGGTCTCAGATCCGACCCCCGTCAGACCTGTATGTCAGACCCCCTATTAAAGCAGACTCCCATTATCCGACCTTAAAATTAATAAAGTAACTTACCTCTCCACATCCAACGCTACTCTCCATGTCCGGCATCCTCTTCTGCAGTCACCGCTCCTTGGTCTTCTCTGGTCCTGCACAGCATGCAGCGTCAGGTTATAGTGTGTCACTATGTCCTGATGCTGTACGCAGTCAGGAGAGCAGCAAAGACCAGGTAGAAGGGGTAAATACAGACAGCGCTTCACTCACCTCTCTCCTGTGACTCCTGCAGACTAGTGAGCACTTCCATAGTGAAAGTGCGCACTAGTGTTCGCTCTGCGTCTTATAACGTGAAAAATACAGTCATTGGCGGTGCGCCACTAGCAAGGGGGGCTCTGTGGGCTCAACTGGCTTAGGGGTCCGTTTGCAATTGCGATCGTTGCGATCCCTATAGCTACTCCACTGTTTCAGTCTAGCTGCAGAGCTAAGCTGTCATCTGACACTTGGATGTATAGCCCTTGTCTCTGAAATCCTAACAGCTCATAAACATTTATTTAAGGCATAATCTTATCAGTTTGATAAGAACTGAGCCATAATGAGTGTTTATGAGTTGTTAGGATTTCAGAGACAAGGCCTATACAGACTTCAGAAGCTAGACTTTAAAGACTTCAGAGACTGGGCTTCTATGACGGGACACACTGCTGCTCTACAAATACTACACAGAAAGTCAATGCTGTAAAGAGAAAGGTGCTGAACATTTTTAATAAAGACCAACTGAAAAAATGATTTTTAGCTCAAAATGAGTACAATGCAATAAAAAGTGTCCTCTTTAGAGGACTATAGAGGTCGAATACATTAGGCAGAAAGTGGACATTGATGTGTTGGAAGTATAGAAAATGGACAAGCATAGGGATGTAAGTGATTTTGACAATGGCCAAATTGTGATGACTAGAAGACTGGGACAGAGTATCTCCAAAACAGCAGGTCTACTTTGATGTTTCCTGCATACAGTGGTTAGTATCTACCAAAAATTATCAAAGAAAGAATAACAGGGAACGGATGCCAAAGGCTCATTGATAGATGTGCAAAGCAGAGCCTCATTGATCACTGAGGAGCTACTGTAGCCTAGGTTTCTAAAAAAAAAAAAAAAAAAAAAAAAAAGGTGAAGGTATTCTCTGAGACTGGGGACCCCTTCTCATATTTACAGGCAGGGTGCAGCGGTTTAAAAAAAAAAAAAAAAAAAAAAACTCCCTTCTCCTTCACTTCCAGTCCCTGCTATACCAGAGACGAAACCATCCGTGTAAATGCATGTCACTGGCCTAGCAATGGCCACTGACTGATGCCACCACTGAGGTCAATGATTGGCCAGCAGCAGTAATGTGCATGTAGACAGCACATCACACTTCTGGTCAGAAATGGAATCAGATAACCAGTGACAGATGAGTCTTTTGTTTTAAACACCCTGCTTGTAGACAGCACATCACACTTCTGGTATAGTGGGACCAGGAGTGAGGAGAAGGAAGCTTGGCGCTGGAATCAGATAACCAATGAACCTTTTTTTTAACCCCTTGCACCCTGCGTGCAAATATAAAAGGGATTCTCGGCCTCAGAGAACCTCTTCAATGCTGGTTATGACAGGAGTCAGAAGACTCAGTGCATTGCAACTTGATGTATATGGAGCTGTGTATCTGCAAACAAGTCAAAATGCCCATTGTGACCCCAGTTTACCACCAAAAGTGCCTGCAATGGGCACGTGAGGATAAGAACTTGACCATGGAACATTGGGGCCCATTCACACAACCGTAGTATTGCGCATCCGCAAAAATGCAGATCCGCAATACCACGGATGCTGTCCGGTGTGTGTTCCGCAATTTGCAGAACACACAGCCGGGCGCCACATTCAAAACGCCTATTCTTGTTGCGGACAAGAATAGGACATGTTCTATCATTTCTTACGGAGCCGCGGCTCAGCAAGATCGCATGCCGGCCATAGAAGTGAATGGGGCTGCATCTATTCCACAAAATTGCGGAATAGATGTGGACAGTCGTGTGAATGGGCCCTTAGATGAAGGTGGTCTAGTCTGATAAAATACATTTTCTTTGACATCATGTGGATGGCCAGATGCATCTGTGTCACCTACCTTGGAAAGAGATGGAACCAGGATGTATTGTGGAAAGAAGGCAAGCCAGTGGCTGCAGCGTAATGCTCTGGGCAATGCTCTGCTGGAAAACCTGTGCTGGCATTCACATGGATCTTACAGTACTTTGACACTGATGTTCCTTCTAAGATTTTTCAGCTATTGAGCAGATGAGTTATGGGCCTGGCTAATGTTCGCTCTAAACCGGACAATCCAAAACAACAACTAATACAGTACATCTCGCTGTAGGGAGCTGTATAATTAGTTAGTTTAGTTAAAGGGGTATTCCCATCTGAGACAATCGGGGCATATTGCTAGGATATGTCCCATTGTCTGATAGGTGCGGGTCCCACCGCTGGGACCTGCACCTAGTTCAAGAACGGAGCAGGGAAAGTGGTCGCTGGAGGACCCCTGATTTCCCTGAGTCTGGCCACCACCAAGTGCTCTCCCCATAGAAGTGAATGGGAGCGCACGCACATGCGCGGCCATCACTCCCATTCAATTCTATGGGCCCAATGGAAATAGCTGAGCCACCGCTTAGCCATGTTTCAGCATCCTTATAGAAATTAATGGAGTGTAGCTGCGAATACGCAGTGTGCCCTCCACTTTCAGGGATCCATTCTCGATGTAGGTGTGGGTCCCAGAGGTGGGACCCGCACGCATCAATGGGGCATATTGCTGAGATGAAAAAACACACGTTTAATGGGTTCATAGAAACATCCCTGAGGTTTAGGCAGAGATGGTGTTTGTCTCTTCAACTCTGATCTGGGGCTGTGAAGAGGTCAATGTATCTATTCCTGGTGGTCTTCAGCAGAGAATGGGTTACTGTCAGGATGTTTAGCGGTCTAGCGAAGTGAAGAGGTTATAATAAGCATCCTTGGTTTTCTGGGACTGAGAAAGCAGTTAAGGCACATCCCTGGCAGTCTAGGGCAGTTAGTTAATGTCAGCATCCCTGATAGTCTAGTGCACTGATGGGGGTAATGTGTACATTCTGGTAATCTAGGAAAATACTATCTTTGGTGGTATAGAGCACATGAAGGGTTAATGGCAGTATCCTTGTTAGTCTAGATTAATGTCTTAATCCCTGGTGGTCTAAAGCAGTGCAGGAGTTAATACTAATATCATCGGTGCAGAGCAGAGAAAGCGTTAATGTCCAAATATCCGGTTGTGTAAGGCAGTGTAACACTTGGTAGACTATGCATTACTAGACATTAATCCTTAATACCTGGGGTCTATTGGTTACTCTCCCTACAGGTTTTAGTATTGTCCAGTCTGTAACAGGAGGCTGAACACTGATTGCTCAGCTTCCTATCCTTAGACAACAGGGCACATTGGTAACTCAGTCACATGGTTCTCTTTATGATTGGGCAGATCACTAAGGGGAGAGCTCAGGGTGTAGACTTTCGTGGCAATGCTATTCCTTTATTGTAGGGCTCTCTTTCAGCAGGATAATGCACTCTGCCACACTGCAAGGCTTTTTGGAATAGTTTGAGGAACAAATAGTTCAAAGTGTTGACTTCAGATGTGCCAGATAACAATCAGATTGAACATTTTTGGGATGTACTGGCCAAAAGCCAGTTTGATGCATGGAGCCCCCACCTTGCAAATTACAGGACTTAAAGGACCTCCTGCTAATTTTGTTGTACTACGGCCCTTCAGAGGTCTTGTGGAGTCAATGCCACAACAGGCCAAAGCTGGCTCAAAGAGGGACCTACACAATATTAAACAGGTGGTTTAAGATCAGGTAGAAATCATATTAACAATGTATGTGAGCATTGAAGGGAGCACATTGAGTATTATATATAATATAGACAGGCATTGATACAATAGTACCTTTCATCAAAAATGATGGTAGTTCTTATGACACATACCCAGAATGATTTTCAACCAGAAAAGTGTAAATGTAGCCAACAAACCCAATTGTCTCAATCTCATATGTAGTGGAAGATAAATGTGCATGTAAAGCCACATACTGTAGCTGGTGTTTTTATCTGAATTATTTTCATGGTCATTTTTTGCTCTCACACACTGCAATATATGGCTGTTTGCCCAGTATTGGCTCGTATACTTCCCTATGTGTAGCCAGCGTTACTCATTTCGGTTGGCAAATAAAAATAGAAGATTAAAATTAACTTTCTCTGCTGCAAGTGTTCTCTCCCATTTGGCTTGTTGGTGAAAATTGGTCAAAACTAAAATAAATGCTGTCATGCAGTCATCTAATAAAGAGTTTTCTTCATGCATAGATCTTTCAAGGTCCTGTAGATAATTAAATATATCTAAATTTGTGTGAGATCATTTAACTGTTTGTAAATTAACCTTGCGGAAATAGTGATTAAATCAAAAGATCAGTACAGGACTGACTCAGTACATTGTAATTATCTAGAGAAAAATAGCTAAATTCTCCATGACTCATTAGCACCCCAGATGACATCAGACGTGAATGAATGATTTATTACTTTGTTGCAGTTACTGATGATAATTCATTGAATCATATTTGCTGTGATGTTTCTTGGAGAAATTTGATTGCTATCCATGTTCTTTTATGTATATTTTATAATGTATAATTTATATTTATTGCAAGAGAACAATATTTTTGTTATAAATGGTATGGCTTAGTGCAGTACAAAGTATTTGAATGCACAGGATATGAGTTATGGAAATGCTACAAAGTCCAGGGCAGTAGGATGTCAATCTAAAGTCCAGTGAAACTCAAAGAAAAGACAATGTCTGGACCTCCTGCAGTTCTACTGAACATAAGATCCAGATGATATAAGGTTGTCCATATACATTGTTTAGCTGTTGGTCGAAAGCTTTTTCTCCCACCTCCCAAGCACATGCAACATTTGCAGAGCTGATGAACGGGGAGAGCTGGGAAAATTGCTGCTGCACAGCTCTGGCAGTCGCTTATTTTGATGAAAATTAAGGATTGAGCAGTGGAAATCCAACTCCATGATCCTTATCTCCATTGACCTCTTCTATGGGGGAAGAGTCAAAGGCCCCCATATATATTACATGATAACATGATTAGAAGAAGAATTGGTGGGTTCAGCTGAAGTTTAGCACAGGAAATACAGGAAGTTAGGACAATGTATCGGTAATGCATATGCTAAAATACATATTACCGCCATCTAAATGTGGCCTAAAAAATGTCTAGCCCAAATGCGTAGAACCACAAGTTAGCATTGCAGTTGCAGATTGTTGGATGAGGCGATGGAAGAGTGATGTGTCTGGGCACATGATCCTTCATAAGCAGTCATCTGGACAGGACCTCTATGTGGACAGAACTGAAGATTTGCCCAACAAGGGGGCATGGCTTATGAAATGCATCGTATGGCACAGAATATCAACAATGGCTATATTAGTGCCATATTATCATCTTACAAATAAATTGGTCAGCAGCAGCCAACCCCTGCAGGACAACATTCAGATATTGAGTCCTGATCGCAAATTTTTATTATTATTAGAGATGAGCGAGTAGTGAAATATTCGAAAGTTCGAAATTCGATTCGAATAGACCGCGAGACTCGACTATTCGACCGAATATCGAATCCCATTAAAGTCTATGGAAAAAAAATGCTCGCCACTTGGAAATCTCAATTCGACCACTTGGAGGTCACCGAGTCCACCCTGAAACCTCAGAAAAGGATGCCAACACTGCTGGAATGCAACTGGGACAGCAGGGGAAGCATGTCTGGGTGCATATAACGCGCCCAAGTCGCACTATCACGCTACTATCACAGCCTCTCAACAATACACTCCAAAGACAATATAACCTCTCTGTAAAGTGAGACCATACAAGGAAACCTTCTTTCCTCTACATTGCCATGGACCCCAAGCCAAACTAGACAAAAAAGAAGATAAAATTCTGAACCCCTTAAAATCACGTTGCCTATGACAACCACAGATGGCATAGGCAAGGGGGAAAGCAATCAAGCCATCACTATTTTTCCCTCTGTGCCATCCCTGCCTTGCCCAGGCACATGTCCCAAAACATCATCCACGCCCGAGTAACACGGTTACTGCAAAAGGCCATTTGACCACCAACACTTTGGTTTGAGGCCGGGGATGCTACATCTCCCTGACGGCACACTGGGTGAATGTTGTGGAGGCGGGGACGGGCAAACCTGCTACCCCCACCCAAGTTTTGGGCCTTGGTTCTGTCTGGATTTCCGCAACCCTTACAGACAGCTCGGCAAACCCCTCCTTCTCCTTCTAGATTTGTTAAATCTGTCCACCACCCAGTCAAGTCCACAAAGTCCAGTCTCGTCGATAGCCTGCAGAAACTGCAGGGACCTCACTCTGACCCTCCTTCCTCCCACCCTGCCCAATGTTATCAACCCAGTGTTCCCACCCATGCAAGAATCGCAGGAGCTATCTGAGGATTTTGTTTGTTCTGATGCCCAAACACTGGAGCAAGCTCCATCTCTAGCTGATGGTGGTGTGGAACGGGCACTAAAGTGTAAAATGATTAGGGACGATGATGAGACACAGTTGCCAGCAAGGGAGGCTGTTGGAGCAAAGTGAGGCAGTGTAAGAGGAGGTGGTTGAGTATGACGAAGTCAGTGACCCGACCTGGCCCAGTGTCATGTCTAGCAGGTAAAGCAGTGGGGATGTTGAGGGATGCGTAGGACCGCAAAAGGCAGGAAGAGGCCGTGGGCTGGCCAGAGGCTCATGGAGAAGGCAGGCTAGAGCCCGCAGGGCCGCATCTCTTCCCTATAACAGGCCCCCACACAAAGCTCTCCCATCGAGGGCTCTTAGGTCCTTGTTGTGAAAATATTTTAAGGAGTGCGCAAAGTTAGCTTGAGGTGAGCCCTCGAAAAAATTATATGGAGGCCCAAGAGGTGAGCCCTCGAAAAAATTAAGTGGAGGCCAAAGAGGTGAGACCTCTTAAAAATTGTATTAAGGCCCAAGAGGTGAGCCATAATAAAAATTGTTTGTAGGCCCAAGAGGTGAGACCTCTTAAAAATTGTATTAAGGCCCAAGAGGTGAGCCATGATAAAAATTGTTTGTAGGCCCCAAGAGGTGAGACCTCTTAATAATTGTATTAAGGCCCAAGAGGTGAGCCATGATAAAAATTGTTTGTAGGCCCAAGAGGTGAGACCTCTTAACAATTGTATTAAGGCCCAAGAGGTGAGCCATAATAAAAATTGTTTGTAGGCCCAAGAGGTGAGACCTCTTAAAAATTGTTTGTAGGCCCAAGAGGTGAGCCATGATAAAAATTGCTTGTAGGCCCAAGAGGTGAGACCTCTTAAAAATTGTTTGTAGGCCCAAGAGGTGAGGCATGAGAAAAATTGTTTGTAGGCCCAAGAGGTGAGACCTCTTAAAAATTATGTGGAGGCCAAAGAGGTGAGACCTCTTAAAAATTGTTTGTAGGCCCAAGAGGTGAGACCTCTTAACAACTGTATTAAGGTCCAAGAGGTGAGCCATAATAAAAATTGTTTGTAGGCCCAAGAGGTGAGACCTCTTAACAATTGTATTAAGGCCCAAGCGGTGAGCATAATAAAAATTGTTTGTAGGCCCAAGAGGTGAGACCTCTTAAAAATTGTTTGTAGGCCCAAGAGGTGAGGCATGAGAAAAATTGTTTGTAGTCCCAAGAGGTGAGACCTCTTAAAAATTATGTGGAGGCCAAAGAGGTGAGACCTCTTAAAAAATTGTTTGTAGGCCCAAGAGGTGAGACCTCTTAACAATTGTATTAAGGCCCAAGAGGTGAGCCATAATAAAAATTGTTTGTAGGCCCAAGAGGTGAGACCTCTTAACAATTGTATTAAGGCCCAAGAGGTGAGCCATAATAAAAATTGTTTGTAGGCCCAAGAGGTGAGACCTCTTAAAACTTGTTTGTAGGCCCAAGAGGTGAGGCATGAGAAAAATTGTTTTGTAGGCCCAAGAGGTGAGACCTCTTAAAACTTGTTTGTAGGCCCAAGAGGTGAGCCATGAGAAAAATTGTTTGTAGGCCCAAGAGGTGAGACCTCTTAAAAATTATGTGGAGGCTAAAGAGGTGAGACCTCTTAAAAATTGTTTGTAGGCCCAAGAGGTGAGACCTCTTAAAAATTATGTGGAGGCTAAAGAGGTGAGGCCTCTTAAAAATTGTTTGTAGGCCCAAGAGGTGAGACCTCTTAAAAATTGTTTGTAGGCCCAAGAGGTGAGCCATAAATATTATTATTTTTTTTTTTTACGGAGCAATTCTACGGCGGTTAAGGAGGAGGAGGAGGAGGTGGAGGAGGAAATGGCACTTCATACAGATGGCACTTCACTTTTGGCTGCTTTCCACTGTTGGAGAAGCAAAGTCCGGGTCAATCCACTTGCTGTTCATTTTGATTAGCGTCAGCCTGTCGGCACTGTCAGTTGACAGGCGGCTGCGCTTATCGGTTATAATGCCCCCGGCTGCGCTGAACACCCTTTCTGATAGCACGCTGGCGGCAGGGCAGGCAAGCACCTCCAAGGCGTACAGGGACAGTTCCAGCCACGTGTCCAACTTGGAGACCCAGTAAGTGTAGGACGCCGAGGATCGGG
>ONZH01007911.1:0-28491 GCA_900303285.1 Rhinella marina | reverse complement strand
AAAATTTTGTGGAGCCCAAGAGGTGAGACCTTGATAAAATTTTGTAGGCCCAAGAGGTAGACCTTAAAATTTTGTGGAGCCCAAATGGTGAGACTGTGAAAAGGGAGGGAAGGTGAGACCTTGATAAATTTTGTGAGGTGAGGGCCAAGAGGTGGACCTTAAACAAGTGGGGGAGAGGTGGACCTTAAAAATTTTTGTGGGAGGCCCAAAGGTGAGACCTTGATAAAATTTTGGAGCCCAAGAGGTGAGAACCTGTTAAAATTTGTGGGCCAAAAAGATGAACCTTGATTAAAAATTTGTGAGGGCCCAAGAGGTGAGACTGTTAAAATTTTGTGGAGGCCCAAGAGGTGAGACTTGATAAATTTGTAAAGAAACTTGAATAAAATTATGTGGAGAGGCCGCAAGAGGGAGACCTGTTAAATTTTGTGAGGCCAAGAGGTGAGACCTTGATAAAATTTTGTGGAGGCAAGAGGTGAGACCTCTAAATTTTGTGAGGCCCAAAGGTGAGACCCAAAAATTTGTGGAGGCCCAAGAGGTGGAGATAAAAGAGGTGGGAGGGACCTTTGAAAATTTTGTGGAGGCCCAAGGAGGTGAGACCTTGAAAATTTGTGGAGCCCAAGAGGTGAGACTTGATAAAATTTTGTGGAGCCCAAGAGGTTTACCTGTTAAAAATTTTGTGAGAGCCCAAAGAGGTGAGACCTTGATAAAATTTTGTGGAGGCCCAGAGGTGAGACCTGATAAAAATTGTGGAGGCCAAGAGGTGAGACCTTGATAAAATTTTGTGGAGGCCCAAAGGTGAGACCTCTTAAACATTTGTTTGGGCCAAGAGGTGAGACCTTGATAAATTTTGTGGAGGCCCAAAGAGGTGGACCTTGATTTTTTTAAAAAGAGGTTGAGACCTTGGTGTGGAGGGGGGCCCAAGAGGTGAGACCTTGAATAAATTTTGTGGAGGCCCAAGAGTGAACCTTTAAAATTTTGTGTGGGAGAGGCCCAAGAGTGAGACCTCTTAAACATTTTGTGGAGGCCAAGAGGTGAGACCTCTTAAAATTGTGGAGGCCAAGTGAGACCTCTTAAACATTTTGTAGAGCCCAAGAGGTGAGACCTCTTAACATTTTGTGGAGGCCCAAGAGTGAGACCTGTGTGGAGGCCCAAGAAATTATGTGGAGGCCCAAGAGGTGAACCTTAAACATTTTGTGGAAAATTTATGGAGGCCCAAGAGTGAGACGTTAAAATTATGTGGAGCCCAAGAGGTGAGAGTGTTAAAAATTATGTGGGAGGCCCAAGAGGTGAGACCTGTGTGGAGGCCCAGAAATTATGTGGAGGCCAAGAGGTGAGACGTGTTAAAAATTTTTGCAGGCCCCCAAGAGGTTGAGACCTCTTAAACAAAAAGGTGAGATCTTAAAATTAGGCCCAAGAGGTGAGACCTCTTAAACATTTTGTGCAGCCCAAGAGGTGAGACCTGTTAAAAATTAAAAAGACTGTTATTTTGTGGAGGCCAAGAGGTGAGACCTGTTAAACATTTTTGGAGGCCCAAGAGGTGACCTGTTAAAAATTTTGTGGAGGCCCAAGAGGTGAACCTGTTAAACATTTGTGGAGGCCCAAGAGGTGAGACCTTAAACATTTTGTGAGGCCCAAGAGGTGAGACCTGTTAAAAATTATGTGAGGCCCAAGAGGTGAACCTGTAAACATTTTTGGGAGGCCAAGAGGTGGACCTGTTAAACATTTGTGGAGGCCCAAGAGGTGAGACCTGTTAACATTTTGTGGAGGCCCAAGAGTGAGACCTGTTAAACATTTGTGGAGCCCAAGAGGTGAAGACCTGTTAAACATTTGTGGAGCCCAAGAGGTGAGACCTCTTAAAATTATGTGGAGGCCCAAGAGTGACCCTTAAACATTTGTGGAGGCCCAGAGGTGAGCCTAAATATATAAATTTTTCTTATTTACGGAGCAATTCTACGGCCGTTTAAGGAGGAGGAGGAGGAGGGTGGAGAGGAAATGGCACTTCATACAGAGGCACTTCACTTTTGGCTGCTTTCCACTGTTGGAGAAGCAAAGTCCGGGTCAATCCACTTGCTGTTCATTTTGATTAGCGTCAGCCTGTCGGCACTGTCGGTTGACAGGCGGCTGCGCTTATCGGTTATAATGCCCCCGGCTGCGCTGAACACCCTTTCTGATAGCACGCTGGCGGCAGGGCAGGCAAGCACCTCCAAGGCGTACAGGGACAGTTCCAGCCACGTGTCCAATTGGAGACCCAGTAAGTGTAGGACGCCGAGGTCGGGGAGGACAGGGTACGGTCTGCCAGTACTCCCGCAACATCCGCCGTACTTGTCCCCCTGCTGATAGCGGGCCCCGCAGTGATGGAAGTTGCACGAGGGGGTGCCATGAACGTTCCCACACCTTGGAGAGTGTTCCCCTGGTGGCTGTGGGCCTGATAGATGTTGTGGGACTCTGGGAGACCCTCTCCTCTCTGCCGCCAGCGATGGTGGGTGGGAAAATCTCCATCATGTTCTGCACGAGTTCCCTCTGGTATTCCAGCAATCGATTTGTCCTCTCCTCTACCGGAATAAAAGAGGAGACGTTATCTTTATACCGGGGGTCCAGGAGTGCGAAGACCCAGTACAGTTTGTTCTCCACTATCCGGACAACACGTGTGTCCCGGGAAAAGCAGCCCAGCATGAAGTCAGCCATGTGTGCCAGACTCTGAATAGGCATGACCTCACTGCCCCCACCAGAAGGATCACTTGCCATTTCCTCCTCTTCCTCTTCCGCCTCCTCTCCGCCCCATCCGCGCTGAACCAATGGGACGCACACAGCCTGACTGCTACCCTCGCCGCCAGCATCCTCCTCCTCTTCCACAGCCACCTCCACGTCGTCCTCCTCCTCCTCATCCTCATCCTCCTGCAACTGCCACCGTGAAGCAGACAAAAGTGTGGTCTGACTGTGTAGCTCCGTTGCGTCTCCTCCTACCCCCGTCTCCTCTGCGTGCAATGCGTTCTCCCTTATTGCGATGAGGGATTCTTTAAGGACGCATAGGAGCGGGATGGTTACGCTCACTATAGCGTCCTCGCTGCTGACCTTCTTGGTGGACTCCTCAAAGATACGCAGTACATCGCATATGTCTGCCATCCATGGCCACTCGTGGTTGGCAAACTGAGGGAGCTGAGTTGGAGGCACGCGTGGATTCATAATCTGGTACTCCATCAATGCTCTCTGCTGCTCACACACCCTGGCCAACATGGAATAGGTGGAATTCCAGCGAGTCGGCAGGTCGCACAACAGCCGATGTTCAGGCAAATGGAGGCGTTGCTGGAGTTTTTTTAAGCTAGCAGCAGCTACAGTTGACTTCCGAAAGTGAGCGCACAAGCGCCGCACTTTCACCAGTAGCTCTGCCAGGTTGGGGTAAGTCTTTAGAAATTTTTGGACTACCAGATTAAAAACGTGGGCCAGGCATGGTACGTGATTGAGTTCGGCAAGCTCCAGAGCCGCCACCAGGTTACGGCCGTTATCGCACACGACCATGCCTGGTCCTAGCTGCAGCGGCGACAGCCACATCTCCGTCTGCTGCAATATGGCGTCCCTCACCTCTGGGGCGCTGTGCTTCCTGTCGCCCAAGCTGATGAGCTTAAGCACCGCCTGCTGACGTCTCCCCGCGCCAGTGCTGCAACGCTTCCAGCTAGCGGCTGAGGGCGATGTTAAGGCAGAGGAGGAGGAGGAGGAGGAGGGGGGTTTATCAGAACCCATGCTGGCAATCTTGGGCGGGGGTGGTAGGTAGGCCGTCTCTGTTTGCGACCCCGTCCCCGCTTCCACTACATTCACCCAGTGTGCCGTCAAAGAAATGTATCGTCCCTGGCCGCAAGCGCTTGTCCACGAGTCGGTGGTCAAGTGGACCTTTGCGCTGACTGCGTACCTCAGGGCCCGCCTGATGTTACGCGACACGTGCTGGTGCAGGGCGGGGACGGCACTCCGGGAAAAGTAGTGGCGGCTGGGGACGGAATAGCGAGGTGCGGCAGCCGCCATCAGGTCGCGGAAGGCCTGCGTCTCCACAAGCCTAAACGGCAACATCTCCAGGGCCAGCAGTTTGGAGATGTGGCAGTTTAAGGCTTGGGCTTGGGGGTGACTCGAGGCGTACTTCCGCCTGCGGTCGAACGCCTGCGAGATGGACAGTTGTTGGGACGAGGAGTGTGAAGGTGCAGGCGAAGAGGCGGGGGAAGGGGAGGCTGAAGGAGAAGGCCCCAAAGTAGCCGAGGCAGAGGCAGATGTGGAGGTGTCCTGGCTGGAGGTCTGGACCGCAGTGGCAGCACACAACAAGGGGAAGAGGCAGTGGCAGCAAGACCGGGCGCAGGTTGTATTGCGTTTGCTCTCTCCCACTCAGCCCAGTGCTTGACTTCCAAGTGACGCCGCATGCCTGAGGTGGTCAGATTGCTCTTCTCAGAGCCCCTACTCAGTTTTGAGTGGCAGAGTGTGCAAACCGCGCTCAGTTTGTCATCCGCACAAACATTAAAAAATCTCCACACCACAGAAGTACGAGGCCTCGATGGGGGAGCTTCGCGCGACTGCCCGCTGCCGGGAACAGCTTCGGCCCTGCTGGCTGTGGCCTCACTTCTCTGTCTGGACTGTCCTCTGCCTGTGGACATCCCTCTGCCTGTGGACATCCCTCTGCCTCTGGACATCCCTCTGCCTCTGGACATCCTCTGCCTCTTGCTGCCTTTTTCGGTGCTGCGCAGACCACCACCTCTCCACTACTTTCCTCGCTGGACATCACCCCTGGCCAAGTGGGGTCGGTCATTTCGTCATCCACCACCTCCTCTTCCACTTCCTCACTCTGCTCCTCCTGCTGCCCACTGGACATTCCAACAGCCTCCCTTGATGGCAACTGCGTCTCATCATCATCATCGCTCATGATAACAGATGCTGGCTCAGGGTCCACATCAGCAGGAGATGGCGAAAACTCAAGTGTTTGGGCATCACTACAAACAAATTCCTCTGCTAGCTCCTGGGATTCTTCCGGCACATCTGAAAAAGGACCCGAAAAGAGCTCCTGGGAGGGGTCAATGGTGGGATGACTCTGTTGGCCAGGTGTGGAGGAAGGAGGGTCAGAGTGAGACTGTGTGGATGACTGGCTGGTGGACAACTGTGTGGAAGCGCTATCGGCTATCCATTGCACCACCTGTTCAACCTGCTCAGGCCTCAACAGCGGTGTAACCCGCCCCCTGCTTAACTGTCCCATAAAGGCAGGGATTCTGGATGAGCGGGATCCTGGCTGACCCTCACCAGCACGCATTGTATCCCCACTGGCTTCAACAAGGCCCCCAACAGCATTTCCGCGCCCCCGTCCTCGTCCACGTCCTATTCCGCTAGCCCCCCGCCGCATTTTATTTTTTTTTGGTTACAATATTTTGCCTTCACAGCCGTGAAATTACTTTGCAAGAGAACGCACAGTACAGTTGCCAATTATAAGGCCTATATATTGTATATTTCAAGGTACACAGCCGTGTACTAAGTGATCAGACGGTGTGTATGAACACCAGGTATGAGAAATTACTTTGCAAGAGAACGCACAGTACAGTTGCCAATTATAAGGCCTATATATTGTATATTTCAAGGTACACAGCCGTGTACTAAGTGATCAGACGGTGTGTATGAACACCAGGTATGAGAAATTACTTTGCAAGAGAACGCACAGTACAGTTGCCAATTATAAGGCCTATATATTGTATATTTCAAGGTACACAGCCGTGTACTAAGTGATCAGACGGTGTGTATGAACACCAGGTTTGAGAAATTACTTTGCAAGAGAACGCACAGTACAGTTGCCAATTATAAGGCCTATATATTGTATATTTCAAGGTACACAGCCGTGTACTAAGTGATCAGACGGTGTGTATGAACACCAGGTATGAGAAATTACTTTGCAAGAGAACGCACAGTACAGTTGCCAATTATAAGGCCTATATATTGTATATTTCAAGGTACACAGCCGTGTACTAAGTGATCAGACGGTGTGTATGAACACCAGGTATGAGAAATTACTTTGCAAGAGAACGCACAGTACAGTTGCCAATTATAAGGCCTATATATTGTATATTTCAAGGTACACAGCCGTGTACTAAGTGATCAGACGGTGTGTATGAACACCAGGTATGAGAAATTACTTTGCAAGAGAACGCACAGTACAGTTGCCAATTATAAGGCCTATATATTGTATATTTCAAGGTACACAGCCGTGTACTAAGTGATCAGACGGTGTGTATGAACACCAGGTATGAGAAATTACTTTGCAAGAGAACGCACAGTACAGTTGCCAATTATAAGGCCTATATATTGTATATTTCAAGGTACACAGCCGTGTACTAAGTGATCAGACGGTGTGTATGAACACCAGGTTTGAGAAATTACTTTGCAAGAGAACGCACAGTACAGTTGCCAATTATAAGGCCTATATATTGTATATTTCAAGGTACACAGCCGTGTACTAAGTGATCAGACGGTGTGTATGAACACCAGGTATGAGAAATTACTTTGCAAGAGAACGCACAGTACAGTTGCCAATTATAAGGCCTATATATTGTATATTTCAAGGTACACAGCCGTGTACTAAGTGATCAGACGGTGTGTATGAACACCAGGTATGAGAAATTACTTTTGCAAGAGAACGCACAGTACAGTTGCCAATTATAAGGCCTATATATTGTATATTTCAAGGTACACAGCCGTGTACTAAGTGATCAGACGGTGTGTATGAACACCAGGTATGAGAAATTACTTTGCAAGAGAACGCACAGTACAGTTGCCAATTATAAGGCCTATATATTGTATATTTCAAGGTACACAGCCGTGTACTAAGTGATCAGACGGTGTGTATGAACACCAGGTATGAGAAATTACTTTGCAAGAGAACGCACAGTACAGTTGCCAATTATAAGGCCTATATATTGTATATTTCAAGGTACACAGCCGTGTACTAAGTGATCAGACGGTGTGTATGAACACCAGGTTTGAGAAATTACTTTGCAAGAGAACGCACAGTACAGTTGCCAATTATAAGGCCTATATATTGTATATTTCAAGGTACACAGCCGTGTACTAAGTGATCAGACGGTGTGTATGAACACCAGGTATGAGAAATTACTTTGCAAGAGAACGCACAGTACAGTTGCCAATTATAAGGCCTATATATTGTATATTTCAAGGTACACAGCCGTGTACTAAGTGATCAGACGGTGTGTATGAACACCAGGTATGAGAAATTACTTTGCAAGAGAACGCACAGTACAGTTGCCAATTATAAGGCTATATATTGTATATTTCAAGGTACACAGCGTGTACTAAGTGATCAGACGGTGTGTATGAACACCAGGTTTGAGAAAATACTTTGCAAGAGAACGCACAGTACAGTTGCCAATTATAAGGCCTATATATTGTATATTTCAAGGTACACAGCCGTGTACTAAGTGATCAGACGGTGTGTATGAACACCAGGTATGAGAAATTACTTTGCAAGAGAACGCACAGTACAGTTGCCAATTATAAGGCCTATATATTGTATATTTCAAGGTACACAGCCGTGTACTAAGTGATCAGACGGTGTGTATGAACACCAGGTTTGAGAAATTACTTTGCAAGAGAACGCACAGTACAGTTGCCAATTAAAGGCCTATATATTGTATATTTCAAGGTACACAGCCGTGTACTAAGTGATCAGACGGTGTGTATGAACACCAGGTTTGAGAAATTACTTTGCAAGAGAACGCACAGTACAGTTGCCAATTATAAGGCCTATATATTGTATATTTCAAGGTACACAGCCGTGTACTAAGTGATCAGACGGTGTGTATGAACACCAGGTTTGAGAAATTACTTTGCAAGAGAACGCACAGTACAGTTGCCAATTGAAAGGCCTATATATTGTATATTTCAAGGTACACAGCAGTAGTGCCAAATATAGTTTGGTATGTAGCAGAGCACCTAATACACCACTAATGCCTCTCTCTGTCCCTACTCCAGCAGCTATCCCTGAATACGGCAGCCGTTCTCTGTAAAGTGTATCTTGTAGTAAAGCTATCACTGCACTATAGTAGCCCTGATAAGGGCTTTTAATCACGCTCCTGCCTGTCCAACAGCTAAAACCTGTCTCTCCCTTCTCCAGCCTCTGTCCCTGACTAAGTTCACGCAGCATATGCGAACGAGCAGGAAGAGCTGAGTTTTTAATATTCGAGGTCACATGGTTTTTCCAGCCAATGCATGTAGACGCCGTTTTCGCGCTGCCAGCGTGCTCAGCGTGCCTGTCATACCCCCCCTGCATGGTGATTGGTGGAAAAAGAGCGCCAGGGAAGGTGGGAGGGGAAACGAATTCTAAGTGCGCCATCGCCGTTATACTCGAAAGAAATCGAGCACGCCGAATATCGTAGTATTCGATCGAATACCAGCTCGATCGAACACTACTCGCTCATCTCTATTAGTGTCTATTCTGTCATGAATTTGTTTTGTTTTTTTTACGGAGAAAAAAGTCCACCTCCTGACACCTCACCCCGCAACACCTGCAGGAATATCAGAGACTGAGCAAATGCAGTGACCCAGAGGATCACTGCTAAAGAGTTAATACTATGTTAAATAGTTATTGTTGTGATTTATTACTAAAGTATATTTTTATTTTATTATTATTATATTCTTTATGCACCTTGTATCCCAACTGGTTGTTTATTGGCAATAAATAGTTAAAAGTGGTAATCTTGGTTAAGCTGCCAGGGTGATCGACTGGCACCAACCCTTAGTTAGGAAGGAGTCTATGCTCAGCGGGCCTAGAGGAAGGATGTGTCTGCTTGAGCTGCTGAAAACTTGTCCTGGTGAGGGGAAGCTTCATCCCTGGGACTGAAAGCTGCAAGAAAAACAACTGAACTGAAAGAATACCCTTGAGAGAAAGAGAATGGACATTCATAGAAGGTTTAGAACAACTTCAGGGACTGTGCCTGGAAAGAAAGTAAGGTAAACGTTTATGACGAAAAGACTTACCTGCATGTGGAAAGGGTTGATTGCCACTTCTAAAACGGACTGGCCATCTAATCTAAGATCTGTATCTTGCAGATTGAAAACTGCAGAATGTGTTAATGAGAACAGAACTGTACACCTGTCGTTATTCAGGAAGATTGTGAAGTGTACCTTGAGAGAGACTCAGGGAGGATTACTACCATCATTGTTGCTGCCTATACACATGATTGCGAAAAACCTACTCTCTAACATACCTCAGAATTGTGCCTACTGCTATATGTACTGCTACTCCCATCATCTAATCAGTAACGAGAGACTTTATTTACTGTAACCAAACAAGCCTAAATAATTGATCATCCATCATCAAGGTCTCCCCATCCACCACCAGTCAAGAGACCACAAAAGTCCTGGGTGTGCTCCAAAGGAAGAGAGGGTGCGCATGGTCCAGGAAGTACCAGGGTGAGGACCCTCACTGTGAGAATTACCACCCCAATCATTGCCACTATAGCCACCACCACTCTCCTGTCCTCTATGCTACCTCCCTTGCCTTTGCCTTCATGATCAACGATCAAGGAGATAAACCCTCGAAGCAATCAATGTTTTTTCCATACTGATTATCTTTATACAGTCATGGCTAAAAGTGTTGGCACTCGTGAAATTTTTCCAGAAGATGTATTTCACCCAGTAAATTATTGTAACATAGTAACATAGTTTATAAGGCCGAAAAAAGACATCTGTCCATCCAGTTCGGCCTGTTTTCCTACAAGTTGATCCAGAGGAAGGCAAAAAAAACCCTGTGAGGTAGAAGCCAATTTTCCCCACTTTAGGGGAAAAAATTCCTTCCCAGCTCCAATCAGGCATCAGAATTACTCCCTGGATCAACGACCCCTCTCTAGTAACTATAACCTGTAATATTATTACCTCCAGAAATACATCCAGGCCCCTCCTGAACTCTTTTAGTGAACTTACCATCACCACCTCCTCAGGCAGAGAGTTCCATAGTCTCACTGCTCTTACCGTAAAGAATCCTCTTCTATGTTTGTGTACAAACCTTCTTTCCTCCAGACGCAGAGGATGTCCCCTCGTCAAAGTCACAGTCCTGGGGATAAATAGATGATGGGAGAGATCTCTGTACTGACCTCTGATATATTTATACATAGTTATTAAATCTCCCCTAAGTCATCTTTTTTCTAAAGTGAATAACCCTAATTTTGATAATCTTTCTGGGTACTGTAGTCCACCCATTCCAGTTATTACTTTAGTTGCCCTCCTCTGAACCCTCTCCATTGTAATTACACATTTTGTTATACACATGCTTATTTTCTTTGTGTGTATTAGAACAACACAAAACTGTAAAAAGCCAAAAATGATATAATTTTACGCAAATTAACTGGGACCCTCAACTTAATATTTCTTATGAACACCCATTGGAAGAAATACAAGTAACTGAAATCAATCACTTCCTATAACCATCAACAAGATGCAGATCACCGTCAAAATGTATAACATATATATATATTTTTTTAATTATTTGAATAAAACAGATTTAATATGAAGATCCTGGTGCAGAGCAAATGTTTTTACTTTTATCTATTTGATGACTTCTCTTCTCCGTTATTCACTGTAAATGGGCACAGAATTACCTCAAAGGGAGACCAATTTTGTGAACTGAATGGGTATTTCCAGCATGTCTGTGACACCAGCCGCCCAAACTTCTTCATTTATTACTGAATCAATTCTTATTTATTTATTTTTTTGTAAATCCCCATCTTCTAAGTGATTTTTTAGAAATTTCTTATTTGGCTTGTGAATGTTTTATTGTTTTAAATTAAATTTCTGGTAAATGGTATGAAATGGTAAAAAAACAAAAATTTCATAATTTCAAAGCAAACCTCAAGTGGTATTCCCCTTTGTTTAATAATTTTTGGTTTCTATTGTATCTGCCGCCACTTTCATGTCTGGTCATTCTGTAAAAATATTCACAAGACAGTTCTGGTAGGAATTTGTTGAAGGTAATTTTAGTTTTAAGCTTCACATTGACCCCACATTGACATTTGCTGTCCACGGTCTCCATGGACAACTCACGGATCAATTGACTTTAAATATTCACAAATCGGTAGTTTTCCATGGACTGTGGGTCTGTAGTGACACATAGTCTATGGGTCCATGAAAACCACGGACACAAAATGAACGCTATCCATGTTTGGCCTTTAGTTTTCACGGACTATTGCTAGAAGATGCTCTGGAAGACAATTTTCAGCCTAGCAGTGTTCATGAAACAAGGCTGACACAGGGATGGAAAATCATGGATCAAACACAGATGGATCATGGATAGGGATCAAACTGCAAAGTTTGGGTTCATACCAAACTTTGTACCTGGACCCGAACCTGGACTTTTTCACTGAAGTCCAAGTTCGGGTGATTTTATTTTTTTCCGTTATAACATGGTTATATCAGAAAATAATAGTATTCTTAATGGGGTTCTCCGGGAATTAAGAAAATGAAAATACTTAAATATTACTGTATTATAAATATATTTCCAAATACCTTTCATTAGTTATAATGGCTCGTTTTGTCTGGGGAGCAATCATCAGGGGAAATAAAATGGCCACCGTCCTATTAGTGCACACAAAACGTGTCCTAATTACACAGCAGGAGAAGTTACTTCACATGACTGAGGTAAAGAGCTGTCTCATCCTCCTCTCTGCTTGTCAGGGGTTATGATCCTGAATACAGGTGATGAGATCTTCAGCTGAATCTCTGTAGGAATGGAGTTCATGAGGAGACATGAAGTAGAGGTTGGAGTGTAGTAACGAGCAGCAGCTCTTGTATGCAGTCTCCATTACCACAATCTGTCCTGTCCATCCTCTCTGTACTTCATGTCTCCTCATGATCTCCATTCCTACAGAGATTCAACTGAAGATCTTATCACCTGTATTCAGGATCATAACCCGTGACAAGCAAAGCAGAGAGGAGGATGAGGCAGCTCTTTACCTCAGTGTTGTGAAGTAACTTGTCCTGCTGTGTGATTAGGACAGGTTCTGCGTGCAATAATAGGACGGCAGCCATTTTATTTCTCCTCATGATTGTTCCCCAGAGATAACGAGCCATTATAACTAACAGGTATTTGGGAATATATTTATAATAAAGTAATATTTAAGTATTTTCATTTTCTTTCTTCCTGGAGAACCCCTTTAAGACAGAATGCAAAAGAACAACTCACCTCAACCACTTGATAGTGCTGCCGCAGTGTCTATCTTCTTTCAGCAGGATCTGCAAAAGGTCCTCTCACCGTGCGGTGACGTCATTGCAGGTCCTCCTATGTATTTTCATTTGGCAGGACCTGCCAAAGGACCTGCGATGACATTACTGCACTCCACATGTGGAGGAGGTGAGTTTTTAAATTTTTTTTTTACCCCTAAATAGCCATATTCTTTTGCATGCTGTCTTAAGAATGCTATTATTTTGCATCATAACCATGCTATAATGAAAATAATAAAGTGAAATTTGGATACCCATTGACTTGAATGGGGTTCGAGTTCAGGGCCAAGTTCGGGTCCCGAACCCGAACCAGGGTTTCGATCATCCCTAATCACGAACATTGTCATGGATAGGGTTTCTACCTTTCCCAACTAAAAATACCAGCCAAGTTTATAGTGATAAAAGGGGTGTGATTTGATGGTGTGACTTAACACAGGGTGTTATTTGACACCAATGGTTTTATCAAATATATCTAAGTTATAACATTGCTCCCAAAGGTGTACATAGCCTTAGTAAATTTTCTATGACTAAAGAGTAAAACCTCATATATCTCTAAATATACCAGGGCATTGTATGGGGTCATAGTACTGACTACATATATGGAGTCAGAGTAGGGACTCCTAAACCATATATGGACACAGAGCAGGGACTCCTAAACCATATATGGACACAGAGCAGGGACTCCTAAACCATATATGGACAAAGAGCAGGGACTCCTAAACCATATATGGAGTCAGAGCAGGGACTCCTAAACCATATATGGACACAGAGCAGGGACTCCTAAACCATATATGGAGTCAGAGCAGGGACTCCTAAACCATATATGGAGTCAGAGCAGGGACTCCTAAACCATATATGGACACAGAGCAGGGTCTCCTAAGCCATATATGGACACAGAGCAGGGACTCCTAAACCATATATGGACACAGAGCAGGGACTCCTAAACCATATATGGAGTCAGAGCAGGGACTCTTAAGAAGGGCAGAGAAAACTCTTAAGTGCTCAGTAGAACTGAAGACTGAAGACAGGATCTCCTTAGCAACGATCAGTATACTGTAGTGTTTGTATTATATTATTATAATTTTGACGTTCATTTAGGGATGAGCGAACCCGAACTGCAAGTCCGAGTTCGGTGTTCGGGTGATTTTCTTATTTTCCGTTCTATTGGAAAATAATAGCATTCTAAAGACCGAATGCCAAAGAATATGGCCATTTAGGGGTTAAAAAACCCTCACCTCGTGGGAGAGCTCGGTGGAAGTCGCGCACGTTGCAGGTCCTTTGGCAGGTCCTGCTGAATGAAGATAGAAGCTCGATCATGCTGCAGCGCGATCATGTGGATGAGGTGTTTGTTTGTTTTTTAAACCCCCAAATGGCCATATTCTTTTGCATTCCATTTTAAGAATGCTATTTTTTTCCGATATAACCATATTACAACGGAAAATAATAAAGTGAAGTTCAGATCCCCATTGACTTCGATGGGGTTCGGGGTCAAGTTCGGGTCTTTGACCTGAAGCTCGGCCGAACCCAGCGAACCTGAACTTCCATGGGTTCGCTCATCCCTAGTTACTGTTATTGTTATTATTGTTATTGTTGTTAGGGATTTTTGCATTCTGTCAAAAACTTCTTCTATAGTCATCTGTTCAATGGAAAAATAATGTATCATACAGTGAGACGTTCAGCAGGTGCTACATTAGTCACGCTCTTGTTTAGAGGGAAATGCTCGGCGGTGAAGTGTCAAGACAGTAATGATTCTCCATCTGATTCAGTGTAAAAAGGGAACCAAGCTCTCCCGATGTGTCTGATATCGCTGCATTTCTTTCACTTCCTCCACAGCTTGTGACATTGATAATTAGTAAGAAAATGCACAAATTGAGGTTTCCACACAAGATTCAAGCTATGAGCAGCAGAAGGGTCGACAGTTATTGTGTAACAAACTGCTAAGAGACCCACATTTTGGGATTCTATGACCTGGTGTGTCTATGAGTTCTGATTGACTTTCATATGCTCAAATTTAGAATTCTATAAATATCAAGAATATGGGGTTTTATCCAGAAAACCACCTTATTTGGGCTTGGGGGGCAGTAGAAGACAGTTGGGATCCTGGCGTGGATACACCGATGGTGGGCGCTTTAGCGATCAACTGTAATGTATTGGAATTTGAAAGCACAATAAAAAGTGTTTCATTTCCCTACAGCACCACCACAGGAGAAATGAGGTATTACACAGTGTCCATTTAAATCACCAGGTCGTCTGTGTAATGCTCAGATCCAGGCTCTTTGGAGACAGACATACTTGGTGCAGCAATTCTCCACCAATAAATGAGGATCCTGAATGAGGTACTGTCCTTCGATTAATTCCGAATTCTCAAACAGGGCTTTTAACTTTTTTTTTTTTTTAAACAAAACTTGATAAAACATCAGAGTGGACCTATAGACACACACATAACGGGCTTCTTATGTTTAGAAACATGTATATACATTCATTGCTATGGGAGTTCCGAAAATAGCCAAGTGAGCGCGCTTGGTTATTTTCATAAGTCCCATAGTGGAAAATGGAGAGTGCATTGTGTGTATGTAACACCCTATATGTAACAACCCCCCTTTATTTTGCTTCGGAGCCAAAGCCTGGAGGCCAGCGGTATCCAGGTAGGAGCACCGTGATACATAGAGAGACATATATGCCGCACTGCACCACTCGGCATTCCGAGTAAACCTGGGATGCGGTAGGGCCCCGAGGGACGGCACGTCGCATGTGCATAGCCATCTCTCCTTTCACCACTTTGGGACGACTTTCAGAACTCCCCTAGTGATGAATGGAGGGTGGCTGTGCTTGCGTAGTGCACAACCCGTCACTTCAGGGGGTCCTTTCGTTAGATAGGAGTGGGTCCCACAGGACTGTTCTGCACCCAATTGACATGTGATACCGATATGTCATCAATGTCTGAGATGGGAATACCTCAATAAAGCAAAAACTTGGCAATTAGATTTAACATATGTATTTTATTGTCAACCTGGATGAGCACAGTGGGCAGTAAGCAGAATATCACATATTATATTGATCATTATATTCCATCCAAGGTATATTGAGGAGTTTAAGGTATAATCACCAGCAAAATGTACCCAACTCAGCCCAAAAAGTCCTTAAAAGAAATGTATTACCTCCAGTTTTACTATCAGTAGTTACAATAAGATGCAAATTACTTTTTTGTAATGTATTACTTTCTGGTTGCATTTTTATATTCTGATTTTTAGGACATGATTATGGGTGGCAGCCATTTAGCATGAGCTGCTAATAACGACATTTAGAGATTTGCTTTACAGCAGCCACATGTAGAGTGTTTTGGGCATGCTCTGTGACCTGTGCAGAGGTCATTGAACAGGGAGGATGACTACTGTAACCTGTTTTATTGATATATATTGTGTAACCTGTTTTATTGATATATAGGCGTTATCTTTTTTGTGTTTTTGAGTTGGCTGCTAACGATTGATCTCTACAGAACAGGAAGTATCAGCCTGTTATAAGGATCGATGTAGGATCAGCACTGAACTTTTCCTGCTGCTTCCCGTCACACTTCATTTGCTTTAAATGGTAAAATTCTGGTTATCTGCAGTCACCTCTATGGGCAGATTATAGTTTACAGTTTTACACTGTTCTCAATTGGTAAAAAACTATAGTCTCCTCCTAAAGGCGGATACAAGCAGCCACATGGTGATAGTTGTAAGCATGGTCTGTGACCCATTTTGCGGTTATTTTGCAGGGAGGGGGAGCGGATAAAATCCACAATGTGGAGGGGTTTGGAGTGGCAGTCGAGCATGTTTAAGATACTGCTCCACTGAAAGTCTAGTAGGACTGATGGAGATAGCATACAATCAATGGAGCAGAACCTCACAATCTTGACTACTCTATTCAAACCCACCCTCACTGTGGTCATCCAGTGAGGAGGAACGAGAGACTTGGGACCCTCGATATGATGATTGTGGCACTCCCAATAGTGGGGCCTTGACTAATTTATCACTTCTCCTATCGGGATAGCAAAATAGACTCCTGTGAATAAATCATCATAATCTTCCTCCTAGACTGATGACTACAAATGTAAAACTCTGCGCAATGAAAACACAAGGGGATTATTCTCTCTGTTTTTCCTAGGATGTAAATGGGCGTCTTCATGTTAGGTATCATCAGACATGGTGGACAGAGTCCTGCGCACACAAGGCTCATATTCTCAGTGCCTGTTATAAAGTGTATGCAGCGGGTTAATCAGGTCTCCATCAGCGACCACAGCTTTCCGCCATCTACTTACATGTTATTGCTGAGCTTTACATTGCTCCAGCTGATGACTGGTTCACAATTCCTAGACTGTGAGGGCAGAGTCAGTTTTCACTAGTCGCTCATTTTACTAATCAGTAGCCCCCAAGTTAATATAAAAAGTAAATAAATGATTTTTCCCATCATTCAATATTCTGCATTTTTTTCCTTAAAGGGGTTATCTGGTTTCATCATATGATGGCCTATCCTCAGGATAAGTCCTCAATATTAGACTGATGGGGGGGTCTGACAACAGGGAACCCCCATCGATCAGCTGCTTCTGACAGCCTCTGATGCTAGAAACTAGTGATGAGAGAAGTATTGAAAAATTCAGTTTGCTGCTTCCGCTTACAAAAAAGATTTGCTTTGTGACGAATTAGTTCATCACAAAACACATTTCTTTGTAAGTAGTGGTGCAATGACAGGGACCGGCGATTGCGCCACATTCCGTAATTGTACCACCCAGATGCTGCATTCATCGCTGATCACGGCATCTGACAGTAATAACACAGTGTAAAATTTTTTTAAAAAAAATCAATAAAATCATACTTACCCTCATCCATTTGATTGTAAAGAGATGGCCGCCGCTATCTTGATTCAGAAATATTGCGCGGCCATCACGCCAGCCGGTGTAATGATGTCATACGTCACCACGCACAGGATTGCGTGCAAGATCTTCCATCAAGATAGCAGCGGTTGACTCTTCTCGCTCAAACAGATGAGGTAAGTATGATTTATTTTATTTTTTACCGCAATTCAGGGAAAATCAATTCGCTACCACAAAGCACGAAGAAATTCGGCTTTGCGGCGAATCAGATTTTCCCTGAAATATGCATCGAATTCAACTTCAACTGTGGTGTTCTATTTGCTTAATCCTACCGGAAACTATATAGTAGATAGAACCACATGCACAATACTCCTTCCACTGTGTGGTGGCCGTGCTGTGGTACTGCAGTGGCCAATACCTGAGAACTCCTCCTGAGCTGGGTACATAAAGATCTGATGCTCCTAGAAAAGGGAGGTACCTACAGTATGTATCAGGTCAGTGGCCACAGGTGTCATTCTGAATTCAACTGTATTGCTGCCCTCAGAAGTTGTCATGGAAGTCTGGGCTGAAAGGAGAAGATAAGGAATGACAACTTCTACATCAAAGGAGACGTCACTAGATGTAAAAGTGATGTAAAGCTGTATTTTCCTGTATGCCACTGTCCATCACAGAGGGGCATCTTGTGGGCAGTATTTTGTGCTCCATTGTGGTATTTAATTCTGTTGGAGAGATTTTGTGCAGGACTCTTGTATTACTGGTCCAGCCTGCTTGTGTCGAGCTTCCCTAGAGCATGGGGCTATTTTAAGTTTTTTTCCACCACCACTTTAGGTTCACAGTCCGCCCCTGGGTAGGACAGAGGTGGTTTGATGCTTAACAGGGTTCCTCATTAAAAAAAAAATCTTTCGGATTTGAAGCTGACTGAACCCCATGGTTTCCCCTTCCCTAACCTTGGTTTATGCATGGTTTCTTTGGGTTAGCTGGAGCAGAAGCTTCTCTTACAGAGTGAATCTCTGTTCTGGATCATAGATAGGGGGTGTTCTCTTTCATTGTGTCTATATACCCTAATAGGGCATATGGACATTGTTTGTCTATTTGAGGCATCTTCTAGAACATTCTACTTCTGGCCCACGATCAAGAGGGCCTTGGAACGAGTCCTCATTTTTTTTACTACGCTATGGACTACCCCACCCATTTCGGGTACAAAGATAAAAAGGGTCAAGATATTGTGTAACTGTGGTGCTTGCTCCAATTTTTTTCCAGTTCCTTAAAAAATTCTAATGTTATGTTATGTTGTTATCTATTGTAAAGGTCAAATGGTGGATGACTAGTATTTCTTGATGGGTGTGGAAGCCAACAGGATGATGACACAATGAGTGGTTGGCCATGGTTATAGTCACTGTCTACACCAGATTAGGCACCACAAAGGTTTCATATTTATTACAGTCTGTTGGGTTTGTGCCATAGATTCGGAGAGTTTCAAAAACATATTTGGAGGGAACCCCCATTTGTAGGATGTCCTGTATTGTGCTGCCTGTGTTTCTTTCTTCTTTTATACATCTTGAACATCCATGTTCATATATTTTGTCCTCCCTTGACAGCATAGAATATGTCCAGAGATAGCTTCAGAAGTTTGTACCTCTCGGCAAGAAACTGTCAACCATTTGGCTCTGTCCTTGATTTAAGCCTTATGCTTAGAATACAGTATTAGATCAATTCCAGCCTTGACCAGGAAAAGGTTCCCAGCATCTTCTCTTCATCCTCTAAATCTGTCAAGGAGCACAAAAGCAAATGTATTTAATATTCCATTCACATGAATCATTCATTCAGTTTCAAGCTTTAATGAAAAAAGGAACTTATTTCACAATGACGAGTAGCCCAGTCAATGAAATCAAACCTTTTTTTTATATAATTCACAATTTCCTGAAATTGGTTTCCCCTGACTAAATCCCGGTCTTCACCTCCTTTTGTGCCAGATTTCATAGAACAACAACTCTAGGATCATACAATTTTATGGCTGTTATACAGTTCTTCTGATGGTTGCCAAAAATACTACATTGAGCTGTAGAATGAACTGGTATGTTAAACAAACAAGAGACAAAATGGTGGAAATTAGGATCCCTACAGGAAAGAGGGTGTAGAAGGTGCAGAGATAGCAGTTGTACGTGGGCCCGAGCACTGCAGAAAGCCCTGCTACAGATTTTGAACTGGGACCCAGGCACTTTACAGGGGTTTGCTGTCTTGGAAAATCTGTGCTTGTAAAAAAAACAGTAATTGAAGCAGCACAATGATATAAGAAAACCAAAAATGAATACAATTGACAAAAAAAGAAAAGAAAGGCCGGTGCACACCTTCAGGTAGATAGCATCCAAATCCTCACCGGTCCATAGAAAGCACAATGAAGGCAGCATTCCAATGAAAATTCGGGCTTTTATTTGCCCAATGTTAGCAACGGTTCAGCTGTTCGATGCAGCCATTTTCAAGCATGCCTGAATTTTCATTTGTGGGGTACTATCTCTCCTTGGGGAGAGAGCGAGTGCTGCCTTCCTTTTGCTTTCTATGTACCTGTAAAAGGGGTTCTCCAGCCTACAGATACTGATGACCTATCCTCTGGAATCATCAATATCAGATCGGTTGGGAGTTTGACACCTGACACCCCCATGATCAGCTGTTTAGGGCTGGGGCAGCGCCAGTATCTAACAATGTACAGGGGCATGTAGGCGATCATCTTGTGCCACCGATGAGGGGTTGTGGAAGCCCAGGTTGCTTTGATAGTGGTCTTCAGCTCGTCTGCATTGTTGGGTCTGATGTCTCTCAACTCCCTCCTAACAATTCCCCATAGATTCTCTAGGGAGTTTAGATCAGGCAAGTTTGCTGGCCAATTAAGCACAATGGTTCTGTGGCTATTAAACCAGGTATTGGCACTTTTGGCTGTATGGGAATATGCCAAGTCCTGCTGGAAAATGAAATCGGCATAAAGCTTGTCAGCAGACCATGAAGTGCTCTAAAATGTCCTGGTAGATGGCTGTGCTGACTTTAGATTTTATATAACACAGTGGACCTACACCAGCAGATGACATGGCTCCCCAAACCATCACTAATTGTGGAAACTTCTCACTAGACCTCAAGCAGCTTGGATTGTGTGCCTCTCCACTCTTCATCCAGACTCTGGGACCTTGATTTCCAAGTGAAATGCAAACATTTGTCTTATATCTGAAAACAGGTCTTTGGACTGCTGAGCAACAGTCTAGTTCTTTTTCTCCTTGGCCCAGGTAAGACGCTTCTGATGTTGTCTCTGGTTCATAAGTGGTTTGACACATGGAAAGCGACACTTGTAGCCCATGTCCTGGATACGTCTGTGTGTGGTGGCTCTTGAACCACTAACTCCAGCAGCAGTCCACTCACTGTGAATCTCCCCAAAATGTTTGAATGACCTTTTCTAGACAATCCTTTCAAAGCTGCGGTTCTCCCTGTTGCTTGGCACCTTTTTCTACCACCCTTTTTCCTTCCACACAACTTTCCATTAATATGTTTGGATACAGTACTCTGTGAACAGCCAGCTTCTTTAGTAATGACCTTTTGAGGATTACCCTCCTTGTGGAGTGTGTCAATGACAGCCTTCTGGACATCTGTCAAGTCTGCAGTCCTCCCAATGAGCCCACTGAACCAAACTGAGGGATATTTTAAAGGCTTAGGAAACCTCTGCAGATGTTTGATTAGATGATTAGAATGTGAAACCATGAGTCTACAATATTGAACTTTTTCACAACCTTCTGAATTTTGGGTTTTTATTAGGTATAATTCATAAGCCATAATCATTTAAAAAAAAAAGAAAATAAATGCTTGAAATAGATAACTCTGTGTGTAAGGAATTACTGAAATAAGTTAAAGGGAGTCTGTCACCTCCATATGCCCATATAAAGCACTTAAATAGCCCCATAGCAGATGTAATCATAAATGTAATGGTACCTTTGGCGCTTTCCTTTGACTTTTAGAAGTTGGAAAACGTAGTTTAAATGATATGCAAATGATCCATTGGAAGTGCCCGGAGGCGGCGTTTACTGGCGTGGAGCCCGGGCTCCTGGGCTTTTTTACACATTTTCCCCGCCCCAGCCACTGCCTCTGCCCGCCCTGCACCTGACTCGGGTCCTCCTTCTGTGCCGGCGAGATCCTGCGCCTGCGCAGTCTCTCGCCGGGCCGGGGCATGCGCACCGCGATGCCCATTTTGGGCACGGCATCGCCGAAGTCACTGCACATGCGCCGGCCAACGGCGCGAAACCTGAATAATGCAGTGCGCATGCCCCGGCCAGGCAAGAGACTGCGCAGGCGCGGGATCTCGCCGGCACAGAAGGAGGACCCGAGTCAGGTGCAGGGAGGGCAGAGGCATTGGTTGGGGCAGGGAAAATATGTAAAAAAGCCCAGGAGCCCGGGCTCCACGCCAGTAAACGCCGCCTCCGGGCACTTCCAACGGATCATTTGCATATCATTTAAACTACGTTTTTCCAACTTCTAAAAGTCAAAGGAAAGCGCCAAAGGTACCATTACATTTATGATTACATCTGCTATGGGGCTATTTAAGTGCTTTATATGGGCATATGGAGGTGACAGACTCCCTTTAACTTTTCGATGATATTCTAATTTATTGAGGCACCTGTATGTCATTAATATTTTACTTTAGAAAACTCCTTTAAGTCAGCTGTTGATTGGTGTGTTAGTCAAACACAGTAGGGAGGTTTTAATTCAGCACTGTATTGTGGGTATCAGCGGTAACATGCCTCAGTCAGTGATCGGCTTAGCGGGCATTTCCAGACAATTCTTCTGTGCCAATCTGGACCAGGAAGTGGAGTACAGCGAGGTTTGGAGGAGCATTAGAATGGCAGTGGAGGGGAGTCAGTGAGTTCAGTATATTGTAATCTTTTTCTAATTATCCTTGCATAGAGCCCTAATGTAGTATTGTTTGGTGGAATTACTGGAGTATTCCATAGAGGTATGAACCTAGCACTAAACGGTGGATTGTGTTTTTTAATGGGCATTGTAAGATGGTAATGGGCACAATGGAGTGTGATACGGTTCAGCAAAACCTTGGGACACTTGTTTTAAATCCCTATGACTGACTTAGTTACGCTCAACTTAGAAACACTGAAGTACCCAACAGGTGTGATTGACAGTCATGTGCATTACCCCACAATTTAGTGGGGTAATATTAAGTTAAATCTTGTGAGTTATTGTTACTGTACTTAATATCACTGTATGGACAACCTATACTTAACTTCTTAGCACAACGTGTTAGGTTGCCAGGTGATGAACTTGGTCCGCCCCCCTCGTTAGAGAGTGAGAGAGTTGAGTCTAGTCGATATGTTGTAAAGACCTACACAGGCAAGCTCCTGAGATCTAAGCCCACGTTCAGAAAATCTCTATCGTTATAACATGTACTGCCAAGGAAGCAACTTTGCTGCAAAAGTATCCCTGAGAGAAGGAGAGTAGAAGGTCTAGGACCCCCAAAGCCATGCAGAGGATTCTGACAGCAAGGTATTGTGCACATTTATGGCAGAAAGACTTTGGTGCTGTGAGAATGAATATTGCTAAAGCACAGTACCACACTTTTACCTATTATCTGCACCTCTCAGTTTGGGAATTACAGAAGCATCTAAGAAGAATCTCATTGCATGCCTGTGGTTCTGCTGAGAGACTGCAAAGTGACTTTAGAGAGCGGGAGTAGTATAACCACCATCATTGTTGCTGTCCATATGCTACTATTAAGTAAGGATTGATTTAGAAGTATGCATTGTTTCTGTTGGATGTACTACTACTCCCATCTGCTCTTTAGTAAAAAAGATTTATTTATTGACCTCAACGGGCCCGGTTACTGACTCCACCATTTTCCGGGCACTCCACCTACTGTCCTGCCTTGTACCCAGACAAACACCTAACTCCAAGGGCACCCCAACTACAGGGAGTGCCCGGAGGGAAGAAAGTGTGCACCGTCCAGCTACTGCACAGTCCCAGGGAGCGCAAGAGGGAAATATTGTCATTGTGTATACTACTACCTCCAACATAGCCACAACTACCTCTCCCATCCCTTGAAGCACTCCCCAGTGGGCCGCTTAACATGCTCCAGTGAAAATATCTGGGAATGCAGAAAAACGTTAATGTAAAATAGGATGACCACAACCCCTTTTTTTGTTATAAAATGATATTACTTCACAAAAATATAAAAAAATAGATGTGATTGGTATCTATAATCTGTAGAATAAAGCCAACAATGCTATGGTGAGAGCATGGTGAAAGGAAATGGAACTGCAATGAAAGAGGAAAGAAGGTTTCTATACAAACACAGAAGAGGATTCTTTACGGTAAGAGCAGTGAGACTATGGAACCCTCCACCTGAGGAGGTGGTGATGGTGAATTCATCAGGATGTATTTCTGAAGTGTAATAATATTACAGGTTATAGTTACTAGATTTCTGGAGAACAGTCGCTCATCCAAGGAGATATTCTGGTTGCCTGTTTGGAGTCCTTTGCGCCACAATCTGTGACTTCTCCCCGCTCACGCCAAGTCTAAAAAAGTGGGAGTAATGTGGGCAGGGGAGGGGGTGGGCCGGTAGGCCCATCTCATTCATCATCATCTATGCCTCTTCATAACCAGCGCAGGGCCTTATTAAAACTGGCGTCTAAAACACCGGTCTTAATAAATGTGCCCCTTAATTTGCAAAAGGCAAACCCAAAGTAATTATGCCAATGAAAAAATCTAACGGTTATGGCTGAGTATAGTAGAAATTAAAAAAAAATGAACCAAGACTTCTAGATCAAGTTTGGCACAAAATGCTACACTATTTGGAGCAAAAGGTCCCATCTAGTGTATTAGAGCCAGTTAACACTGAGTTTTTTGGCACTGTTTTTAGCACAGAATCTGCACCAAAAACCACAAGCTGAATATTTAGGTTTGTATTGAAGCAAGCATCCACTGGTTAAAAAAAAGGCTAAAAAAACATGCATGGATTCTGCCCTGAGTTTTGTAGGTAGATTTCAAATTCTGTTGGGTAAACATACATTTAGACAGTTTTTTTGGCATGCTCGACAAGGGGGTATGGCTTGGTTGAAATGAGGTAGTTGCCTAGCGGTTTTCAATCCAGCACCTGGATCTGAATACTTTTGTAATTGCATGGTATTACAAATTTAGCATAGCCGCTGAGTTATTCAATAAAATGTATTTGTATAGTGCCAATTGTTGTTTGTTTCTTTTTCTTATTTCTTTGTCCTGCTCACTGAGAAGGTCGCACATGCTCAGTTTTATCCTTCCACTTCCTTCTGAGCTGTGATACGGTGAGAGCTCCAGCAGAAAAGACACTCCCCTTGAGCTGGCAGCTTGATATAAATCTAGCCGATCAATGAATGGGGAGATCTCTGGATCCATGTGAGGTACAGGGCTGGTTCTGGCTTTGTTAAAAAGAGATGGTTATGTATTATATGATGTCTGATTTCCATTTTTTACAATAATCATGGGAAAGCCCCATTAACTAGAATTTCTGGAGTAAAAATCGGAAAGAAACTAAGACAAAAAGATTTAGATAATAAGGAAGGGGGGGGCATTTCCATCTCAACATTTATGGCATATCGCTAGGATATGCCATAAATGTCAGATAGGTCTCCAGAATGGAGCTCCCAAACATCCTCTCCATTCACTGCTATGTGACTTCCGAAAATAGGTTAACAAGCACGCTTGGTTGTTTTTGGAAGTCCCATAGCAATGAACAAAGAGGCAAGCTGCGTAAACACGTCGACATCTCCATTCACTGCTCGGGGACTGCTGGCAATAGTAGAGCCAGTGTTTGGCTATTTTCAGAGCTCCCATACCGGTGAATGTACATGCGTGGTGTGCTCTTCTTCACTTCAGGGCCCATTCTGTAGATAGCAGTTAGTCCCAAAGGTCAGACCCATATCTATCTCACCTTTATGGCATAAATGTTGAGATGAGAATACCCCTTTAAGTGTTTCAAATTTTACTCAATTTTACCTTTAGGCCTCATTCACACAACCGTATTATTGCGAGTCCGCATCATTGCGGGCCCAGAATAATACGGGTCCGCCCGGCGTGTGTTCCGCACCGTTCCTATAGAGGTGAATGGGGCCGCATCTATTCCGCAATATTGCGGAATAGATACGGCCCCATTCACACGGTCGTGTGAATGGGGCCTTAGACTGACCTTCTCTTAGCCTGGACTAGCCTGCTTGTCTCTATTAGAGGAACATGCCAGACGCCAGCCAGCTCAGCTCAGCTCAGACGTAGACAAATTGTACATGGTATTGAGTGTGAGATGTTACAGGCTGCTCATTATTCCATGTTATTAAAAATAATAAACCCAGACGTCCAGATTAATTCAACTGCACAATTGTTTTTTCTTTTCTTTTTTTTTAACTTTCAGACAATTTTTGGTTTTCTCTCATGTAATCCTCTCTGAACGGGATATATCCAATTCGTCCGTTTAACAGCGGCGTCCACATTGTCTGAATTCTCTGTAAGCTCTCAGACAATTGAAACCATGACATACGCAGACTCGGGTGGAGTATCTTATTGTTGGAAGATGTTGTGCCAGACACTTATAGAAAGGTCAGCTCGATTCCAGAAGCGTTCAATCGAGTGTTTAAATTTTACGAAGTGTCTTAAATTCCTCACATTGACTTTTTTTTTATTATTATATTTAAAAGCCAAAGTTGTGACTCAGAGTAGTATTTATACAAGAATTATATTGAAGGATGGCGAAAAAAAAAAACAATTCCCTCACTGGGAGGTGTCTGTTAAAGTTGGATAACATCCTAGACATCTTAATGGCCCTCCTAAATCCGATCCCATTTATTCTATATATTCAGGATTTTGGAGCCTAAAGATATGAGGCTTAATAGAATTATGGCCTAATGCACATCAACATAGAGAAAGAAAAAACTGTAAAAGTTCAAATTCAAACCCAAACTAGAGTATGCAAAACTTAATGGAAGCTAAATGGACACCGCAAAGATAAAAATGAAACCCGTCCCTTCCAGGAGTTGTTTGAAATCACCATCCATAGCAAACCCCTGAGGACCTGGATGGGAGTGGTAGTGGCTCCTGTTATTACACAGTCTCTCACAGTGGCTGTCCTTTCACCATTGGTCTCTAGGGCTAGTGTAGTGTAAGGAGGGGGAACCCTTTCATCCCTTGGGGCACACCCTGAATCTGGGGCTCCTACCTGATGGTAGCTAGGTTGCCTTAGATGTTAGTTGTTTGGATGGGTGAAAACAGGGTTGGACTAGGAACTTACTGTGGCCCTGGAAAAAAAATCCTAAAAATGGCCCCATTTTGTAGTTGGGTCCAAACTGATGGAAGGCAGGGCCAGCAATACCATATAACGGCACATTATACCACCCAAACAGAGCCATCACAAAATACTGCCAGTAGTACAAATAAAATCCCCAAAAACTTCCACTGGCTGGTGGTGAGGAGGGCTCAGGAGGCCCCATGGACATCGTCCCACCAGGAAATTTCCCTGTAAGGTCTATGGCCAATCCGCCCCTGGGTGAAAGGCAGGGCTTATGCAATTTACAATGGCTGGCATATGGTCCAGGAGTCAGTAACCAGGCCAGATTAAGCAGAATAAATGTCACCTAGAATAAATCTATGGCAGATGACTTTATTTTTGCAATTATACTTGTAATACGCATTGTGGTGTACAGATTTAATGATACAACTGGCTGGGTCATTCCTTTAATGGGTAGGGTGTCTTGACAGGAATCCCTCCACAGCAGTAAAATTTGTATTGCTGTTAATTGAAGTTACCTTACGGACTGACTCTTTTCTCTCAACCATGTAGATTTTTGAGTTTTCCTTTCTCTTTCTTGATAAAGATCAGCAATCACATAGAGATTTGTTGGTCTCTGGAACTTAAGGCCTAAAAGAAGGAGCAGAAAGCACAGTTTCCTTTCTCGCTCAACTCCATATTCAGACCCTCTAGTTAGAAGTTCTACCAGCCCTTTCCTGCTCCTCCTAAGAGGGTTTTCTAATCATACCAAGCTATGCTGAGTATATATAATAGTGCAACACAAAGCATAAGATTACATGACATTAAATAACAAACCATTTGCAGATACCCCCACTCCGTGGTACTGCACACCCCACTATTGAAAGGTAAGCCATTCTCAGGTTGTTGCTTGGTTCCAACGGTGGTAGCAGGATGCAAATTTCTCCAGAATACTGCACATCCATCACAGAGGTCTTGAGTACATGTTCTTGGGTTTCTACCATTACATCACCTCTGGAGACCAAAGTCAACTTTAGTTTCTCACCAGCCATTAAAATGTAATGAGACCAACCTGGAATAAGCCCCTTCTTTCCATGGACCCCACAGAAGTGAAGTCCCACTTAGGCCCCATTTTGTCACTCAGGATTTAGGTTCTTTTTTTTTTTATAATTGTGTATTTATTAAGGTTTAACAAGAAAAGAGAAGTACCAAAGTGTACATAAGAGGACAATCAAGGCAGCAAGCAACAGTATATGACAATAAAGACAACCATCGTAATGAAGTCAATGAATAGCAATAAAGGCAACGTTAATGCCCAACACATAATAAAACCATACTGACTATACGAATCATTGGCCATTCTTTGTTGTCCTGTGTAAATTCGCCCCCCTAGCCAGAGAGCTAATGCATGTAAGACTAAGAGAAGTGCAAAAAAAAAGAAAGAATGACATAGCGCGATCTCTGACCGCCAAACCACATGAACAAGGAGACACTGCACAGGACAATACAAACACTAGACCAATACAACGACCAATAGGAAGGGAAAAAAGGGAAGGAGCCAATGCCATAACATGAAGTAGGGGGGGGGGGATCAGGGCGTTCTATTGAAGCCAGTGTCATCCCAAACTCCCATATTGCATGAACAAATCCACCTTATCCTGGTATAGTGCAGTGGAATATTCCATAGTACGGGTCTCCGTCACCCTGGCGTACAGATCAGCAAGAGTTGAGTGCTAGTGCGTTCCAAAATCGAGGAATAAGCAGCGGGCCGCTATCAAGATTTGGGAAACCAGCTTGCGAGATGTGACCTTAAGATTTTGGGAAAAGACATTGAGTAGGAAAGGGAGAGTTCTACTGGGAACTCACACTGGAAAATATCCCTAAGGAGGCCACCAACTGTCAACCAGAACTTACGGATATGTCGGGCAATCCCAGAATATGTGCCAAAGCGTGCCTAAATGCTTCTGGCATCTCAACACTGTCCCGACACTATAGGTGTAGCCTATGGAGGAGGTCAGGAGTATGTACCAATGCATTAATATCTTGTATTGGTTCTCCTGAGCCAGACCGACATGGAAGACTTCGCCTCTCTCCATATGAGACCCCACATACTGTCAGAGAGCTCCCT
>ONZH01007910.1:0-37837 GCA_900303285.1 Rhinella marina | reverse complement strand
ATTTTATATTCTGTCCCATCTCCATTTTTCAGGATTGCCACATGGGCCAATTGAAAAGCCTTATATACAGAACAGTGTGACAACCCCCCAGCCCCACAGGTGCACGTGTGGGGCTGGAACTACGCTCCGGATCCATTCACTATAATGGGGGCGGGTCGAGGATCCGGCCGCAAGAACGGCAAACTTGCCGAGACGCGGCCGGACCAAAATTACAACATGTCGTAGCTTCGGTCCGGCCCCTGCCGCAAATGTGAAAGTAGCCTAAGGTCCAGTTCACACATCAGTTATTTGGTCAGTTATTTCCATCAGTTATTGTGTTCAAAACCAGTAGTGAAGCCTACACAGAGATAAGGTATAATGGAAAGATCTGCTCCTGTTCTGTGTGTTTGACCCGCACCTGGTTTTGGCTCATAATGACTGATGGAAATAACTGATCAATTAACTGAAGTGTGAACTAGGCCTAAAATACTAACCGTGTGAAAGTAACCTAAAGATTACATGTCTCAAGGATCAGCATGTTGGATCCTTCTTTCTCTTGACATCAGGGGAGTGGCTGGTGGCCCCCATATACATTTGATTGTCTGGCTCAACCCTTGTCTGTCTAATGTATATGCTAATGCAAGTCACCAGAACAATCCCTTTTTCCAGCATAAAATGGGACCCAGTATGGATAATATAATTAAATGTTCTGGATTACTGGATGGTCATGAAAAAACTATAAAAACTTTTTTGTTTTGTGTAGAGCACCTTCAGAAAAGGGCTGATGCAAAACGCTGTTGGATGTTTTGCGATCCACAAAACACAGATTCCAACCATGTGTATTCCGCATTTTGCAGAGTGGAACATCCGGCCCAAATAGAACAGTCCTATCCTTAACCATGATGGGAACAATAATAGGACATGTTCTATTTTTTTGGCGGGACAGCCATGTAGACACAGAATGCACACAGAGACATTTACGTTTTTTGGGGCCCCAAAAAAGTGAATGGTTCCACATACTGGCCACAAAAAAAACAAAAAAACAACAGAATGGACATAGAAAAAAAAAGAATTCCACATTACATTTCTTTTCTGTACTGAAAACCAGTGCCAGATCATCAGATTGTCTGTCTGGTTTATTGGATGCCTGATGAAATTCATTTTATTAATTAAGATTTTATGTTAATTAGTCTTTTGTGGTAGATTTTAAAACTGACACAAAAAGTGTCCCAAAATGTGCGATTCCAGCCTTAAAGTGGTTGTCCCATCTCACTGTTTCCATGGAGCGATTGCACCAAGTGTCGGCCCCATGTGGCTGAACTGTAACAACCATTGCAGTGAATGGACGCTACGCGACTTCCGTAACTCCTGGACTACGCTGTTTCTGTAGCTCCTGTTCACTACAATGGGTATTTCTGTAGAAGTTAGAAACTGTCTGCAAAATGCAGACTACGGACCCGTTGTATTTAATGGGTGCGCAAAGAAATGCAGACGGCACATGGACCGCATCCGTATTTTGTGGGTCTGTGGTTTTTGGAACGTAAAATGGCTATGCATGAGGCCTTATAAAAGAGACATCACCCGCTGTTGTAGAATGAAGCATGTGGAATATAACATTTGCTCCATATGTTGTCTCTTACTCTTATTTCCATTGAGATTTGCATATAGCTCTAGAAGGAAGGATGTGAGGCGCCTTGTTATCTCCCAATTTCCATGGTTTCACGTAACTGTTTCATGCAGTAAATCTGTTCCATCTTCGAGGGGCCATGAACAGGCAGTTCTGTATTAGAACCTGAGGGTTGTTTATGTGTGATTGGGATTTCGGAGAGGTTTTGATTTAATTCTTGCATGAACGCTCTGGTAATATAACTTAATAGTAATTTACTCTGTTAAATCACAGAAAAAATAAACAATTTTTCAATTGGAATCATTTAAAAAAAAAAAAACGCCCTGTGTTAGATATCGCTGTTACATACTTGTTATGGGGTCCCATGGTGTTCTTTTGATTCCATTTTATTCTGGTGGTTGGGAGCTTAGCTGCAGTAACCCGGCACAGCCACTACACTTTGAACAGCGCTGTGCACCATTCTCAGTGGTGGTTCCAGTGCCAGCAGCTGCAGGTAACCACTGACTGGTGGAGGTGTCAGGTGTCGGACCGATCAGATCATATCCATCAGTATTGTTAGCCAAGAGAAGAGTCTATGTATCTATGCTTTAGTATATAATTCTATAAAGGTCTGTTCTTCAGAGCAGATCCCTTCTTTCTGATCATGGAGGACACATCTGATTGTAATGATATGTCTTCTCTTCCATCTCTCCAGCTGATAGAGAACGTCAGAGACGAAGCCGTGGAAGATGCTGGGTCTTCTGCTACACGAGGACAGCGCAGTGAGTACATCTCCGGGGGCTACAGCCTCAACTGTTTGGCCCTGGATGAACATTCCTCTGTGGATAATGATGTCTGCAACCATTCACCTTGTCGGAGGCCGTGCCAAGCACATGAAATGGAGATGTGATTTATGTAGACTACTCCAGACAATGTTCCATCCTGTCAGAAAATTTAATCCAGCAGATTATATTGCCAGATTATAATGCAGGTTTCAAAATCAAAAACAGCAGAGAGGTGTCTTCATGCATGTGTACATAGTGCATCCATGTATACGTGGTTATCAGACATGGTCTGCTGTAGACTACAAAATAGTCTCTATTCTTGGTGACTTTGGTGATAGTTTTGGTGGGATTTCCAATAATTTCCAACTACTTTAGTTGATTGCTTATTTTATTTGGGTCTTATTGTTATTTTTTTTCCATCAACATACCTGTATGAGGGCTTTTTTTTTTGCAGGACAAGTTTTAGTGCCCATTTTGGGTACATATAATCATTGATTAAAGGAGTTCTCCAAGTTAAATTTATTGATTGATACCTGTTCTCAGGATAGGTCATCAATATCAGATCGGTGGGGGTCCGACACCCAGCACCCCCCGCTGATCAGCTGTTTGAAGAGGAGGCGCGCTGTATCAGCGCTGCCTCCTCTTTGTTGTTTACACGCTAGCCGTAACATGGATAGCGGTGAGCAGGTGTAATAACCCCTAACCGCCCCATTAATTTCAATGGGAAGGACCGCTTCCATAGACTTGTATGGGAACGAGCCTTCCCATTGAAATGAATGGGGCAGTCAGGTGTAATTACACCTGCTCACCGCTATCCATGTTACAGCTAGCGTGTAAACAGTGAAGAGGAGGCAGCACTGGTACGGCGCGCGCCTACTCTTCAAACAGCTGATCGCAAAATGCGGAACGGATGCGGATCGGACGCGGATAAAATTATACGGTCGTGTGAATGTACCCTTATTGTGAGCCAAAACCAGGAGTGGCGGCTACACAGATACAGTATAAGGTGGAATGAAAAGATCTGCACCTGTTCAGTGTTTTTGACCCACACCTGGCTTTGGCTTACAATAACTGATGGAAATAATTGATCAAATAACTGAAGTGTGAACAAGGCCTTATCTGTTATTCTAATCCTGTCTGTAATGATACCACCACTGTGTATAGATTATCAGATAACTGCAGCAAAGTGATCTGTACAGACCAAGAACTTGCGCCTGTTATTAGGCTTAGTGACAAGTGCAAAAACTGCAGGATTTTATGGTTTTTATTTAATTATATTAACCTGGAAAATTAAAAATAACATCATGAAAAATTCAAAATAATATGGTTATTTTCTGATGACACATTCCCTTTAAGTAAAGAAAATGTTTTCTCAGGACAATAAGAGGTAGTCTGATTTTAATGCAGTGCCCCTACAGGACAAATAGAGCATAACAGCCCATCTCTGAGAAGTTGAACCACGTTTACCTGTGCCATATAATATGATAGTGTGTTTTTTTTTAGTTTGGCCGAGGTTGAGAGCCGAGCTGTATAATTTAATTTTCTTTTTCTATCGGTGAGGATGCTGTCTTAACTTTACTTTCATAACCGCATGTGAACAATTTCCAAACCAAATGTAGTTTTTTTTTTCCCCCTCATTGTTTCCAGAAATAGAACATTTACAACAGTTGTGAAATAATAACGTGAATAACCCAAATATCCCGTCTTTAGGTTTGCCTCCGTTAAACATCTCCAGTGCAAAGCCTAGCTTTGCTGAATCTTCCATGAGAGAACGGCTGCGAGAAAAACTAAAAGCCGGAAGGGTGAGGAGACTTTTGTGTTTTCCGGGTTTTCAATGAGATTTTTGTGGCTTGCATCTGTCACAAAATAATTGTGTGCAAACAGAAGACTTGGTGCCTAGATTCTGGATGCACAACCATGTGTGGTCTGAGGGCTACATTTTTCAATAGAACCAATCCCAAGGGGTGCAAAAAAACATAAATGGATTACTATGCAATAAATAGGGCTTTTCAAATGAAGTATTAATGCAATACACATGCAGTAAAATGTACATTACATTTTCCTCTCTGGTAGCGTCTCCTGCTGTGTATTCTTCTGGCCCACCTTCTGCATTCAGAGGTGTACTCATATGTTCGGTAGCTTCCCTGCTGCCTTCCTCCTCTTAGTGCTAGTGTAGTGATCTTGTAGTAAAGCAGTCCAGATACCGTTCTCTAAATCCGTAGAAATATATGGGACATTACATGCCATATGCATTTCTAGGGCTGTATGTGAGAAACTACTTTCTACGCAGGCAGGGGTGTAGAGATGTAAGGTCCCCATAACAAGGATCAAACCAGGCCCCCCACACAGGACAGAAGGGTTTCCGCCTAAACCCTTTTCAATGACCCTTGGGCCATTTTTTCCACTGCCTCATTTGCTAAAAGTTGTTCCTTTAGAGGGTAGAGTCCTGACCAAGTTTTCACCTCCAGTAGAAGAGGAGATAATCCCAATAAGACTGGGCCCCCTCTTGCCCTGGGCCCCATAGCAGTCACATGGTCTGTCGCTATTGTAGTTATGGCCCTGTAGGCAGGGTAGAAAGACTTAACAAGATGCAATGCACCCTAGGAGATGAAGGTGCTTTATTGTCTCGTGAACTGCTGCCCACCCACAGAAAGGGAGGAAAGACCTCCAAGTAAGCAGGTAAATCAGTTAAAAAAGAGTTGTGGGATAACCCCTATAAAGGTGAAATGTATTGCATACTGTTAGTATATGCCATAAATGTCTGGTGTTGCACTCCCTAAAACTACAAAGAAGATAGCCACAGTAATGCATGGACACTTCTTCACCTCATCTACTGCTTTCTGAAGTGCCACAAAGGAGAGACCCAATGCTGCCAATATGTGGGGGTCTCAGAGATGACCATACAGTGCACCATTCTAGGGCATAACCAGAAATAGCTGGGCTCCATAGCAAATTTCAGAGAGCCCTTCCCTCCTCAGCTACTTCCCTGCAACCCCCGCTCTTGCGGCTAGTCAAGATTGCCCATGCAGGGTCAGGGTTGTAAAAAAAAAATAACCAGGGCCGGGGTTGTAGTAACTTGCTGTAGTAACTTGAGTCGTGCTGCAATCTCATTCATTTCTATGGCTGCAATGCTGCACTGCAGTCATTGGTCACTTAACATTTGTCGCATCCAAGATCGCTGGGTACATGATCATGTACCAATCATGACACGGCTACTGTGTGCCACGGACACTTTCTTATGGAAATGCAATGTGGCATGAGCTTTATTACAGATGCCTCTAAATGGCTGCCTGTGTTTTATGGATGAGTTCTGTTTGGTGGCAGGCACCACCATGCCACATTGTATTTCCATAAGACAGTGGCAGTGACATACTGTAGAAATGCACTAACAATATAAATGTAATAGTAGCACTAGTAGCACCCATAACAATGTGAAAGCAATAAGGCGGTATCCAAACAATTATTGTGCTTGTCATGTTGTAGCCCCCACACAGTGTCTGGAGTTAAAAGGGCTATCTGCAAATTATTTAAAATGGTTTCAAGCAACCTGTCCTAGAACATGACCAGGTGGTCTCCACTTGCAGAGCTTCCTGTGAAGGGGAGTGCGGGAGTGTGAGTTTACACTGTGGTATTTGTATATACTACATATTGGTGAGCGTTCCTGTCTGGCTGCTCAGTCATGAATGCATAACATAGGCAGGATCACATCATTATCATGTATTGTAGAGCTGTGTACTGTGTAGTGAGTTCCTGCCCTCGCCCACGAAGCAGCTCTGCAAGTGATGGCAACCAGTCCTGCTCACATTCTAGGACAGGTTGCTGGCAGCTATTTTATATAATTCCTGGAGAAGCCCTTTAAGGACATGCCACACTGTATTATGCATCAATTTACAGCACACTAAGCTCCGCTATTCAATGTCACCAGGTCTCCCCTTATTTCTTACAGTACCTTTCTCTCCATCCTCCTCTCTCTTCCAGTCCAGCTGCAGCCTGTCTCCAGTCTTGTCCTCCATGCTTCTCTCTTGCTCCACCTCTTCCTTCTGGTCCCGCTTTCTTCTCCCTCCCTCCTCCTGCAGCAGTAGAGCCCAGGTTCCTGCTAACCAACCACTTCTTCTGGCCTGCCAAAGATACAGATGCTGGCAAGTGGGCAGGGCCAGCAGAATTTCCTCCCTGGCTATGATGTACTAGTACTATAAATCCTCTGTCTAGTGTTATAGTGCTATAGTAGTGCAGCTCTGAATAGAGGAGTCAGACTGTAGGGTATGCCGGGCCAGGCCACTTGATGCCACTGTGGTGGCCTCTTATGTAAATAAGCAATAGTGGTGGCTGCTGTCCTGGCCCCGGGACACCATGATGCTGGCTGGTGGCTTCTACGTGGGTAGTTAAGCTCCTGCTACCATTAGTAGTTGATGTGCCCCTTCTCCGCTTCACTCTTATGTGAAAAATACATATGAGCAGTAAAGCATGTATGTGACTGAATGGATTAAGGGCCACATGTGGCCTCAGACCACAGGTTGTGCACCTCTGTTCTCTATACAGTCCAATAACTTGTAACACCTTATTGTCTTATAGACTTTCAAATAGTAGAGCTGACCGTTCAGTACATTTTTGGATTGATCTCAGAATTGGGCAGCTTGGATATCAGAAAAGCTCAGTAACATAGCTACATCATTGATCTCCCATTGATGATCCAATGGAAAGAGAACAGTAGTATTCCCAAAGTCTTGACTGTAAGAAATAGGATGGGAAACATTATCACTGGCTGAAGAGTCTCACAAAGGGTTTTGTCCACCAGCTTGGAGTCTGAGCTAGCAGGAGAAGGAGTTGCCACAGGAGCCTTCCTGGTCTGGGGGAAGCATGGAGATGGAGAATGTGCCAACACATACATACAACACAGAATCTTTTAGGTGGCTGAAACCTCTTGGCAGGTGTATACACTATCTCAAATTGAGCTGGACATCATATAAATGTCCTAAAGTAAATAACCGTACCTTTTGCTGCTATTTGCACTGATCACCTGCAAAGCAATGTGAGGAGTTACATGTTTGCCTCTAGACCTCAAGCACATGGCCTTGGTATGGCTTTGTACACGCTATAAGTTCTGCTCAGCTGTCATGTGCCAACCATATAGGTCTCATATACCTAAGGAATTCACCAAAAAATAATGATTCAGTGCTCCATCAGAAGCTTCTAGGGGTGAGCATCTCTACAATATGACGTTATATCCCATGGACGACTCCATAGTGCACAGCTGTAGGCACTCCATGTGCTGTCATACAACCCTCAAACAGACATAATAATGCTGTGCATCATTTTTCAGTTTTATGCCCTTCCACTAGAGGCGCTGTTCTAATGAAGTATTACTGATATAAAATATGTTCAGGAGTCTATACACGTACGTCATGGAATATGGTAACCCAGAGCATGCTGAGACTTTAACATGACCCTCTCCTCTGGAGATCCATTTTTACGTGACTTGTGTTTTTGCCCATCCCAGACCAGATGAGACTCTAGAGCAGCCAAGTTACTTACATACGTATGTAATTGACCAAATAAACTCTGGTTTATTTCATCCCTCACGTATGATGCGGATCACAGTGTATAATGAGAAGAAACTCTGTCAGGGTTGATTACGTGTTTCCAGCAGGAGGTATGCACCAGAGCATCATCAAACCCAGTCTAGTGAAGTGTGATTCCAGTGAAGTCGTCCATTGCTCAGAGCATTCTTCATTAATCTTGAGATTTTACTATTCAGTCTAAAGCAGAGAGCATACTTCAGCAAGAGTCACCGACCATCTCGCCACGAAGCCTTATGAGATCCAGACTTACAGATGGCGGTCCAAGGTTTGATGAAGAGGTGAGTACAGTGCATCAATGGCTGATTTTGTCTATCAATACCAGAGATCAGTGCACTTTGGGGACGGGTGTGTGATACAATGTCTGTAGTGAAGTATATGAGGCTGAGTAGAAGTATACTGAGCTGCAATCCCACGTACAGCCTTTGGGTCACAATGGTGCTGTTTCGGGAAGTAAAATAGAACTTAGTTGGTTGACATCATAGCTGTCAGTAACTGATTAGTTCAATGTAAGTTTGTGTAGGTAGCACCAGATTGTTTAAATGATCATCTTGCTTGTATGTCTTCGGGTCCCACAGCAGGATGTCATCCCTCTTCAGAAAGCAAAGGATGTAGAAGCTCAACTGTCTTCAAAAGTAAGGTTCCGTGATGCTGTGAAGACAATCCAGAAAACATCAAATGTGAGTCTAACTAGTAGGAGTCATACATTACCTGTATTAACTACTCAACAACTAGGCCTGAAAAAGACCATAAACACTAAAGGGGTTTTCCCATCACAGACAATGGGGACATATCACTAGGATATTGCCCCATTGTCTGATACCATACACCAAGAACGGAAAGGGGAAAGGTGGAGGAGGGCCATTTCTATGGGGCTGCCGAAAAAAGCCAAGCGCTGGTTTGGCTATTTCCATCGGCCTCATGAAAATGAATGGGCGCTTCATTCTCTGCATAGGTGTGGGTCCCAGAGGTGGAACCTGCACCTATCAGACAATGGGGGTATATCCTAGCAATAGGCCCCCATTGTCTGTTATGGGAATACCCCTTTAGAATGGGTTCCCTAATTTGTGACATCGTGGCTCCATAGAGAATGAAGCACGGCACTCACTGATGTAGTCACCTTCTTCCTTTTATTACTCCCGAGGAGTTGAACAGAAAGATGCTAGGGTGCAAAGATGCCACAAAGGCACGGCGACGTCCGTTTTCGCGTGAATATGGTTCCTCGGGCCTGAGACCTCCTTGTGAAGGAAGAAGTTCACTACATCAGTGAGTGCCAACCTTCATTCTCTATGGACTTTGTCTATACTGTTTGGGATAGAGCACCACTGTTTGCCTTGGTGCGCCCGCAACCACAACGCATTCATTTCTGATCAGTTTACAGGTTATTTCCGTTTATAGCAGCGCCATCCGTTCATCACTCTGTGTTCCACTAATTTGTGACATCATTTTGATATATGTATAGTCTAACATGAACGGGGCGGCTATGGAGATAATTTTGGTTGATATGGGCATTTTTTTAAATTTTTTTTGCTTTATTATGTATTTCATTTACATTTTTTCCCTTTTTTTTATCCTTTAAGTGTTTATAAGATATATTTTGTGGTATAGATGACACCTTGTACTGTGCGCTCCCATATTGTGTGTTCCCCATTACCTCTGCAATTGAAACACAGAAAATATGCCATATTCAGTCATGTATAGATTATCTTTATTATTAAGTAGATTTAATGCTTTCCATATTAATCACATAAAAATGATTTATAGCGGCAAAGACGTGGTCTATAAATATGTTTTCCATGTGCTGCATGTAACTGCTCTGTGGTATACTCTATTTCCACTCTTCCATATGTCTCCCATCTGTCCAGTTATCCATATTCTCGTGCATTAACATCATAGTGAACCTACCACATAGATGTTTTGCATCTTTGTCAAAAAATAGTAAGCGATGTAGCCTGAAAAACAGACAGGATGTGAGTCATCCTGAGGCGAGTGCCAACATCAGTACGCTGAGGTTCTAAGAAGACTGTGTACTGGTAGAAATATGCACAAAAAAATCCAAAAACTGGAAGCCTAGTTTGTAATGTGGCCCACCTAAAAGGTCTTTTGGGGTCATGAATGGTCATAGCATGGATGTCAACATCAATATTTCCAATTACTAATGAGATTGTGACCCTAAGATGCACCGGCATATTACTATAAGAAGCCTAGACTTCTGCTTGGCGGTGAGTGCAAAGTTCAGTACTCTCAGACAATGGCATACGTAGAGAAGTAAGGGCCCCATAGCAAGGGTCAAACCGGGCCCCCAACACAGGACAGAAGGGTTTCCGCCTAAACACCTTTCAATTTTTCCACTGCCTCATTTGCTAAAAGTTGTTCCTTTAGAGGGTAGAGTCCTGAGCAGGTTTTCACCTCCAGTAGAAGAGGAGATAATCCCAACTAAGACTGGGCCCCCTCTTGCCCTGGGCCCCATAGCAGTCGCATGGTCTGCCGCTATGGTAGTTACGCACCTGCTCTCAGATATGAATTGGATTATGAACCAATCATGTTCTCAGTTGATTGGGAACCGGTGTCTGAATGAATTGCTTGTACAAGAGATTGCCACTCACACACATCAGAGACTTCTCTCACATACATCAGTGGCAGAATAACATGGGATAAATACTGATTGTCCCTATTTGTAGGGACTGCTTGAGGCCTACAGAAAATAAGGTGCACTGGTCTTCTTTCAGGTCCCTGATGGATTTCCCACCGCAGAAGAATCATTCAACTTTTTTACTTTCAACTTTGATCCTGAACCAGAAGCACATATTGGGCAAGACCAAAAGAAATCAGAAGGCGCACGCAGAATGGAGGACACTGGAGACTCTAGTTCAAAGGTTGAACAAGACCAAGAGGAAGAGGAAGGAATGGTAGGTGTATTTGGAGGCATAGCCTGAAGCTGTACCCAGGGTCATCTCCTGTGATTTCATGTTCTACTATGTAGGATGACACACCTTGTAGAAGTTCAACATACATTGTAAAATTACATTCTGTGATGGATTAGACTAAAATTGTAGACCCTCAGGTTTCTGTCTGTTGGGGTGTTATAATGGTCCTTAAACTCTGAGTGCAGTTGTCACCTTGGTACTGTTGAGGTGGACATAAACCTGTCCTTTCTGGAATTCAGTCAGTCATTCCGAATTGTTTTGAATACGGGTGCGCACAATAATTAAGGACAAAACACAGACTTATGATTCCAGTATTAAGTCCTTTGGCCGTGCTTCTGTGGCAAAATCATTACAGCCTCTGGCTTGTTTCTTTATTAACACACGTACTTATTCGATACAAAAAGGAAAGGGGGCGTAAGCATGCAAATAGCAAACAATATCATTCTTGATTGGATAGAAGTTGCATTCCATTCTACGTCACTAGCCTGAAAAAGTCATATTGATAAGAGTACGGGGGCCATCTTGGACTAGTTAAATATATACATATATTATACGCAAGCTTTATAAAAGTTACAAAGTATAAAAATATAATATAAAAAGTATGTATATATAAATATAATATAAAAAGGTTCTTGATTATACACACATTCCTTTGTGACACTGCACCGCAGCATCTTGGACACAATACCAGGATATAGACATTCTATACAGCTGCATAAGCATTTACAAAGCTGAGATATATATATTTGTATAGCATTAAATACATGTATATCCAAATGACATAACACTGTGAGGGGAAAATTCAGTATTTCGACCGGTCTACCTTCACAGTACCCCCTATTTTTATATTGTTGGGTTTCATTGCTCCCTCTGCACCCCCTGTACTGTTGGGTTTCGCTATGCTCAGACAACTTTGTTTGATGTTCCAAGACAACACAGTTAGATAGGCAAGTAAAATTCTTAATATTCTGTCTATCTTGGGACCCATTGAAGATCTCTTCAGGATCTTATAAATATACAGTAGATTCAAAGCAACCAATATGACCTTCATCACAACTCTGGTTAAACAGGGGTCAGATTCACTGATTGCTATGGAAGAGCTCCACAAAAAATATTAAATAAAGCTTGTAATTTTATTAATATGTCTTAAAGGGCATCTGTCAACAGATTTGTACTTGTGTGTGCGCTTGGTAACTGAAGGCATCTGTGTTGGTGCCATATTTATATGAGCCCGCATTGATGATAAAAATTATGTTTTAATATATGCAAATGAGCCTTGGGGGTGTTGCTGTTACATCTTCAGACTCTGCTCTTAAAAGGGTTATCCAACCCCTGTAATGCCCCCCAAAATGCCCAGGCACCTCATACACTTTACACTTACCCCAGTCCTTGGCACCTGCGTTGCTCCTGATGCCTGCATGGCTGCCGCTGCATCTCCCCGACGTGCAGATTAAAACATCCAATTAAAGAGGGAGCAGCAGTGTCATAGGTACAAAACTTCTGACTGATGCCCTTTAAAATCTCAAGACAGGAAACTTTAGAAAAGTAAAAACAGACACTACCTGTGTGAAGCAGAGGAATATTATACTATGTGATCATCCCATAACTTACCTCAGTGGAAAAACCATACCATGTATCAACAGGGCCGTATAAACTCTGTTTTTTTTGCCCTGGTTTACTTCAGGGATTTACATTTGGAGAGGTCAGAATATTGGCGGGCTTTAGCTGATAGCAGCCAGGATCACTGCTGTCAGCAACTGTGTGTCAGTCGCAGCAGCACAGCCAACTATGTAAAGTAGTTACACATACTCTATGGCAACAAGATAGTAGGACACTTCATAAAACAATTTAGAAAGTTGCTTATATTTGCATTTAGGGAAAAAAACATTATAAACATATTATAACATTAAAAAAGCAAGGCAAAGGTGTCCATAGCCTTGAATGGGTTTCAGAAATGTATGTTCATGTGTGTGATGAAAATAATAATTACATTGCATTATTAGGTAGATTTTTTTCTTTCTCTGCTTTTCCTGATCTCCTGGAATTAGCAGGACCATTTCTACTGTTTTCACAAGGTTACATTGTTACAGGGAGAAGAGGAGTCCTTGGTTCCTGATGATGACCTGTTTCTCATTGACCAGACGGCACGTGACTTCATAGAGTTGGTGGCTGCAGAATATGAAGGCTATCACAGCCAGCTACAAAAAGAGAGAGACGTTTTATTCACACCAAGCTTTCGACAAGGTGATTGACAACTGCACTTGTGTAATGTGATATCAGTGCATTTTTAGATAGAAACCGTTCAAAAATGTATGGAAACATAAAAGCTTTCAGAAACTCTGGCCAAAAAGTTAAGCTTGAAATGCTGGACACTGGGGCAGATTTACTAATCCTGTCTAGTAGTTAGACAGTGTAAACCTACGGGGCAGTATACAAAGCTTGCACCAGAAAGCTGCCATATAAAAGGTTCATATTTTGCACCAAAATGTGTTGGCTTTTTTTCCTCCACTCGCACTACTTTTATAAAAAGCAGATACGGTGGAGGTTTATAGGAGGCAGGTGGGTCACCTGTAGAAACAAAGTTGGAGATCTAGCACTCAGGTCTTGGATAAAACCATAGATTTATCATTTCAGAAACGCGTTGACTAGTGTAGGGAGATGCCCTGTTGTGTGCCGTTTTGCAATTTTTTTTTTAAGATATTTAAAATAAAAAATCTATGGGTTTTACCCATAATTTTGGTGCACAGTGTATTTAAACCACACCCCTTTCCAATAAGCCACACCCATTTTCTTGAACATGGTGATAAAAGTGGTGCAAGGCACGTGTGCCAGAATTCTCCCTCAATTCGAAATTTCTGGTGCATCTTCCTTATTAAAACGTGCCCCACTCTTTACAGATTGAAAGCAGACCCCTTTGCCTAATGCCAGATTTGCTCGGCCCGATTGTTGGGAATAAATGCTACAACGGATTCTCGTTCCTGATAATAGGCCCATCTCAAATGTAGAGCCGATCACCCAAAGAATGAGCAAAGCGTTCACTGGGTGAAATGATTGTTTGTGGAGCACATTAAATCACTGTATCTGCGCAGCAAATTGTGCTATGTGAACAGGGATCTGCTGCCCATAAGCAATGAATCTGTAGGAGAACGAATGATCGCAGTAGTCAGCAGCCTTCATGGAGGTGATCACTGCATGTAAATGAAGCCTTTTCCTCCACTGATGAGCAGTCAGTTATCGGGAAGGAACAGTTCCTTCCTGATAATTGCATGCCAGGTCGGGGCCTGTAAATCCATCATTAGTAAAGGTGGCATTGAGAATTAACAGTTAGGAAAATAGACAAGAGGTAGCAAACCTGGGAGAAATACAGAGAACATCAGTGACTCTTCTCCTTTTGAATACAGTGCCACCCAGCCAGAAGATCCCTGAGAACATGCAGCCAAGGTATCTAGAAGATGAGGGGTTATATATTGGCGAGAAGCCAAAAGTATCACGGACCAACCAGAACCTGCTGGAGAACCGGATATTACAGCAGGATGAGGTACTAAAACTATGATAATGTCTGGTATTCTTATTGTTCTACAGGGAATCTGTCACCATGATTCTGGACTATCTACAGTAATACATGAGTCCAGATCACTATTTTTGTTTTTTCCCACCGCTCAAAGCTGCACTGAAATACACATGACTGCTGTGAGAACATAACTGAGCGGACTCAAGGAAGGTTGTGGACACCCTCATAATGTTCCTGTTCGTCTAATTTGGCAAATTATTGTACTTTTATTTTCAGGGCAAGAAATGGTTTGGGGATGATGGGAACATTTTGGCTTTGCCTAACCCTATAAAGGCCTCTCCTACAAGACCTCCAATATTCTCTCTGCATGAAGGTATAGACCCGGCCTTGGAGACCATATATGTAAAGGTACACCGAGTGCATGAAATATGGAAGGATTGATTTATGGCAAGTGCATGTGTTCTGATCATATTATCTGCTCCCGATGGACACATTTCTACGGCTCCTCTTCCTGTGTAATTGATCTGCCCTTCTCTGTCTTTCCTTGTCTATCTCCCCCTGGAGCACGGTGTTCACACTGGTAATTAGAACTCACTGTTTTTCTTCATATTATATTGCAGAATATGACTTTGCACTGACTTTTAAGATGTTGTGGTTGGCCGCTCCTCTTTTCTGTGTTCTATCTTCATCATAGAGTCCGTTGTATCCATCATAGTAGGCGGGCTTTTTAATAGAATATACATTGGGCCACAAGTATTTTAAGTTGCGCCTCTGACAATGTATGAAATTATATTCCAGTCGGCGCTCAGGTCATCCATTCATGATCCATGTATTGGGACATAAGGAATTTTCAGATGGTGATGAGGTTCTTACGATCACAAAATATGATAATGTCCCAATAGATCACTAGGGGTAGATATAGACTTTTGTCACACAAGAGCTCCAGTTATTACTGCAGTGCCATCCTTTTTTTTTTCACTGCATGGAAATCTAGTTAATGGGTGACTTACATATGCGTGGAAACTATATTATTTCTAAGCATATAACCAAATTTAAGTTGTAGGAGGATGAAGAAAAAAAATCTTGGTCAAGAGGGGTTACACATACATAATATATAAATACAATAAACAAGGGGAGGGACCCTGCCGGCAAGAGCTTACAATCTTCAAAATTATTAAGTCATGTCTCAAGACCTCTTAAAAGGTTGAACATTGGCATAGGATAGCTACCTTCCATCTGGTAGCATTGGACTCTGGTAGCATTGGAGCTTGATAAGAGCTCATTTGCATATATATCCATATTAAAATAAATTGTATATAATCCTGCAGATTTCACACTGGCCACTAGGCCAAAATGTGTTATTTTTGTTACTGTTCTTTGAAAGTAGCTACATGGGCCATAGACACAATGGAGAGGAGCTGACTCTATGGGAGAGTTTTCTAGGCATGCTGTGCGACTTGTGCAGAGGTCAGGAGGGAGTAGATAAGTTGTGATATCACCTATTGTGAATGGTGGTTCTGTCTTATCTATACAGAGGTGTTATCTGTCTTTGTAATCCTGCCTGTGGTGATAGTGATGATATTGGTACTAAAAGTTATCTGTACAGAAGAGGAAATTATGACTAGAGATGAGCGAGCATGCTCGGGTGGAAATTGCGTGCGTTTTTTCAAAATCCGCACGCAATTCCTACGCATATTTTAGTATGTACACTAATGCGTACTAATTTATAAAATGCGTACGCATTAGTGTACATACTAAAATATGCGTAGGAATTGCGTGCGGATTTTGAAAAAAATGCACGCAATTTCCACCCGAGCATGCTCGCTCATCTCTAATTATGACCTATTACTAGACCTACTAGGCAGTTTAAAAATTGCAGGATGATATCCATTTTTCTTTATTTTTAAATATAGACGGTAACATAAAAAATCTAAAAAATATATTTTAACATAAATAACATGATTTAGGCAATAGGCCATTTTCTGATGACACATTCCCTTTATTTCTAGAGCCTTTTATTCCTCAGATGCTATATCTAATTCTAACATCCTTGATTCTGCCACTGAAGATTATGCAGCTCATGATCTAGAAAATATTATCATGTTTAGCTGGGAACTATTGTACATTTATAAGTAAGACCTCTATATGCCCGATCTATATTGTCCCAGCCATCAAAAAAGAAAAACCAAGACCATAAAATTCCCAATATATTATGTCATTAGCCTCATCAATCCCTCTCTGATGTTGGACATCAAAAGTTCTCTTCTATGTTTTATTCAAAGGCTGTCCCATCCAAGAAATCACATCAATACATGGTGGAGTCTGGAGGACTTCAAGGAGAGTTTCAATTGGATATTGATATTTCAGGGATCGTGTTTACCCATCACCCACTTTTTAGTAGAGAACATGTCCTAGCTTCCAAGTTATCCCAACTTTATGATCAGTATCTGGGAAGGAAGCAGAAGAACCTTTCCAACCTTCTGTCAGACAAGGTATGTGGTTATGTATCTACTGAATTTGGTGTACTGATGTGTGTATGATATTGAAACCAGGAGTTTAATTGTTCTGAGGCCAAAAAACAAACCTGTGTATATAAAAATTTGAATCTACATTTCTAAATGGTTATGGATGATTTTTTTTCCCCTCTTTTTGTTTCTCTCCCTCGTCCTGTGATGAAGTTACATGCATTGAGGAATGCTGTACAAAATATATCCACTGGAGGTGCCGCCCATGTCTCCAGCACAGTGGCTGAACAAAGTATCTCCGAATATAAACTCGAAATTAGGTAAGTTACTAAAATGGGGCCAATTAACATGCAGTTGAGTTTACTAGATTACACTGCATGGACAAAAGTATTGTGACACCCACACATTACACCTAAAGGAGCTTTATGACATCCCATTCTTAATCCATAAGCATTAATATGGAGTAGGTTCCTCCACTGCATCTAAAACATTTACTCTTCTGAGAAGATTTTGGAACATGTCTGTGGAAATGTTTAACCATTCATCCAGAAGAGCATTTGTGAGGTCAGACATTGATGTTGGACACGAGGGCCTGGCTAGCAACCTTTATTCTAGTTCACCCCAAAGATGTTGAATGGGGTTGAGGTCATGGCTCTGTGCGGACCAGGCAAGTTCCACCACACCACACTTACCCTTTATAGATCTTTCGCACAAAGTTTGAAGCATACAATTGACCAAAAATATCTTGGTCTGCTGAAGATTTCTCTTGACCGGAACTAAGAGGTCTAGGCCAAGCCCTGAAAAATAACGCCATAGCATTATCTCTTCTCGACCAACCTTTACAGTTGGCACAATGCAGTTAGGCAGGTAATACTCTCTTGGCGTTCATTCACCAAACTCATCCATCAGACTGCCAGAGTGCTCCAGAGTCCAAGTGGCAGTGTGCTTTACACCACTCCGTCCAATGCTTGGCATTGTGATTAGTGATGCAAAGTTTGCATGCAGCTGCTCGCCTATTGATACCCGTGCCATGAAGCTTCTGGCACAGCACAGGTTTTGTGCTGATGTTAATGCCAGAGAAGTTTGGAAACTGTGCAGTTATTGACTCAGCAGAGTGTTGGCAACCATGCACTATGTGCCTCATCACTCGACAAACCCACTCTGTAATTTTACTTGGTCTTCACTTCACGACTAAAGTGCTGTGGTTCCTAAATGCTTAGAATTTTCACCAATACCCCTCACATTTAATGGTAGAATATCTAGGAGGGAAGAAACTGCAGAAACTGACTTGTTACTGTGGTGACATCCTATTACAGGACCACGCTGGAATTTAGTGAGCTCTTTAGGATGACCCATTCTTTCACAAATGTATGTAAAGGCAGACAGCATGGCTAGGGGCTGGATTTAATACACCTGTGACACTGGAACTGAATGAAACACCTGAATTCAGTGATTAAGTGTGTGTCCCAATACTTTTCTCCATATAGTATATCTTATCAGTGAGTTGTCCCAGTGCACAACTTTTTTTTTTCTCATCTTCCATCATATTTTCCCCATTCCAGTCACTTATAATATTTTCTTATAGGGAGTAATACAACTTAATGTTCCTTTGAGTCATTTGTGATTTCTGTTATTATCTATGGTGAAGAAATATTGCATATTTCCCAACTTGTCTAAAATTTGTGTGATTTTGCTGTCAAAGTAAAACATTGCCAGGTAGTGAGAGTTTAAAAAGGCATCTGCCTTCCATCGAGTGCAAGCAGTGGCCACAGAAGTGATTCCACATGGCAGTGCTTTGTCCGCACAAGGATTTGGTTTCAGTACATTACCTCATAGAAAGTCTTCTTCTAGAATCCTGGAAATGTGACATATTGATGCGCAATGGTTTGACTTATGTGCGGCTTCTAATAAATTAGACTGCTCTAATTGGAATCATACCATTGTACATGGACTGTGACCGTAATGAAAATCACTTTCCTTCTTGTACTGTTCTGTTCATCTTGTAGTGTTGCTTTTTTATACCAAATATTAGATAAGGGGGATGTTCTCGTCAGAAACAAAAAGTTTATTACAAAAATTATATGATTTTTTTTTTAAATTGATTGTTTTCCCCCAATAATAACAATAGGAATAAATAGACTTATCTCCAGCAACACAGGGCAAATGTGGAGAGAATGGAAGTAGCAGTGGAGAAGATGGAGGTGGTAGTCACAGTGTTAGCGGCGGCTGGGCTTCTCTCCACCAAACCTCCCTCACTGATAGGCCTATAAAAGTGACGAGGGGGGGGGGTGTCACTTGGGATGATGGGAGTAGTAATTTCCTCTGGGCACAACCTGTGTAGAGTTTCCTGGCTGGTGGAAGGTGGAGTGCCCTTGGTTTAAGTGTGTGAACTGATAGGCAGGAGACTGAGATGAACAAGTAATTTACGATTTTCTTTACTTGGTAGCAAGTTGTAGAACACGTCTTAACAAGATGGAGCTACACAGTCTTACAAGACAGTTTCCCAAACAATAGTCTGGGTGAGCTGGAGCAGGGTTTCCCAATTCACAATGTCCTCTAGATGTAGCAATCTGTTTCTCTTGATCCGGTTCCTCAAATAGTAATAATTCTGTTCCCAGCCGGGGAAGGGAAGGTGCATAAATGTCTCGTATTTTCTGTAGTTCCTAGTGGTGAGATGCAAAACTCCAAATCACAAGCAATATGACAGCGGCAAAAGCTAAGCCAGGCCAGAAGTCTAAGGCTTAGTCCATGCTATTATTCCTGTAACCTAAGTGTTCTCCTCATTGACTATCTATTACACCATCCTCAAACTGAACATTTTCCACTTCAGCTGCATAAATGGCTAGGCCATGCTGATAGCCTAAGACCTAGTCCAGGGCCATGAGGCCCATGACCTATGTCTTTTCCTTACAGATGAATCTTCCTCTTAACACCAGACTGACAAACTGGCCAGTAAGCAAGATCTCAAAGCTAGCTTAGCACCACCATCCTTCCAGAAGGTTCTTAATAGAAAAGATAGAGACATTCTCCAGCCACAGTAATACACTGGCAAACAGTGTAAAGAATAGAGCATTCTCCTGTAAACTTAGAAATATGTTAAGGCATATCACACAGCATAAAACATTAACCATTTAGCCACTAGTAATGCCCTAGATGGACACTACATATCTTGGCAGAAAACACTAAATTGTTTAATATACCAAACGGTTATGGGCACCTCCAATAGTTGATGATTTACATATATTTTTTCATCCCAGGCAAACAAGGAAATATCGAGATGCTGAACAAGAAAGAGACAGAATTCTCCTCAAGTCCCTTATTAAAGTTTGGAAAGAGATAAAGTCCTTGCGTGATTTTCAGAAGTTCACAAACACACCAGTGAAGCTTTACTTGCGAAAGTATGTAGTGATGGCATGTGATTTTGAAATGACTTCGCACGTCAAGTTTTGATGTTTGATTTCTGATTGAAAGTAATTGGGCATAAAATTATGGAGAAAAGTGTTTAACTTAAGTGGAATGTAATGTGATGACAAACGATAAGTAGGGAGAGAGCAAAAAAGATCAAGGAGTGATGATGACGAAATTAATGTTAGCCACTTCCCGGAATCCACCTTATATGTGTGGCAGATGACGAGTCTTTAAAGATGGTGCTCACTCTGGAGTGGATTGGGGCTTCTTAGCCACCAAGTGCCTGCGTTTTTGCACAGCAAACACTCAATGATAGGTGATAACACTGAACATAGACTTTTAAGCCCTCAGATGCTATGCCATTCCATAGAAATTGCAGGAACCATTCAGCTGCTATGGCAGCCTGGGGTCTTCTGAAGGCCCCAAGGCCTTCCATAGTGAAGTTCCCATCAAGCCCGAGCTGTTAACAGCATTTAGAAATATGCTTTACAGCAGCCACCATGGGCCATAGATACAATGGATTGGAGGGGACCGCATTGACTTCTATGGGAGAGTTTTTTAGGCATGCTCTTCTGTGATATTTCCTATTGTGAATGATGGATCCCGTGTTATCTATACATAGGTGATATCTGTCATTGTAATCCTGCTCCTATCTTTGGGACCTGCTCCTATCTCAAGAACGTGGCCCCTTTGTGAACAGAGAGCACAAAATGCATGTGCTGATTCTCTCCATTCACTGCTATAGGACATCTGAAAATATTTTTGGAGGTTTCATAGCAGTGGAGTGGAGGCCACCAATGAATGGCTTTCTCTCCGTTTATGGTGAAGCCCTGTTCTAGAGATGGGTAGGTATCGATATGCCATAAATGTCTCAAATAGGAATATACTTTTTGTATTTTGTTTGACAACATTTTGTTATTTCAATGGGGAGGCAATGAATGGAGGGCGTACTATATGTAATATATAATTATGATGTCATCGTATGTGGCAGAGGAGCCTCCATGAGATCCCACATATTTGAGCCAGAGTTTCCATACGTCTGCCATTGCCGTTGAACACATCCTATCATTAATCAGAGCATATTTAGGTAAACTGCATTGATTGCATATAGAATATTGTGTTAATATGTTTTTCTAAGACTTTGCATTCTTCCAAGATACTCATTTTAGATCTTAAAGGTGTCCCAAATGTGCAGAACATGTGTGTCAAGCAGTAAATAAGAAAGGACACTTATGGCTATACAAATGTCATAAAATGTGTGTCAAGCAGTAAATAAGAAAGGACGCTTATGGCTATATAAATGTCATAAAATGTGCATTAAATCCATGTATTAAAGCATGTCTTGACTTTAGGGAAGAAGTTAATAGGAAAGTTGATGAGGAAGCATATGAAGCTGAAATTCAAGCCGAAATAAATGAGCTCATGGAAGAATATACGGAGGAGTATGAGAAGAATGTGAAGCAATACAAACATGATCTTCAGCAATGGAAGGCGTGGAAAAGGGCACAGGTATAAAAGCTGGTGTAATCCCTTATACAAGGAGCGTACAACCTTTTCTGGTCCAGGGGCCATATGGTCAGATTGTACTAATCACTGAACTACAATTCTGTCTGTGTCTTGATGGTGATGGGCCACATAGAACAATATTGCAGGCCATATATATATTTATATATTACCCATGCAGCCCTATTATCTTCTCCATTGTAAGGATCCTTTCATTTACCTTAATCTGTGGTTTTTCCTCAGTTTTTAGTTTGCCATTTCTAAACCTTTCTAATATAATATATATACTTAGAAAATGAAGAATAAAAAGAAGAAAGAGGGTGCAGAAGATGATGATGATGATGATGATGCAGATAGTAGATATCTTGGAGAAGAACCCACCAAACCCTTTCCCCCTGCTCTGGTGGACAGACAAGAGGTAGAACTACAGGTTCGTGATAAGGCAGCTAACATCAGGAGAAGACCTGGAGAACCTACTTTGCATCCTGAACTGAGCCTTTCTGGAACCGTCACTCCTAATAACATGTGCCCAAGGTAATATATGCTGTTGAACGCCATCTCTGACGCATTTCAGACTAATTAGTTGTTATTCATAGGCACTTGATCAATGAGTAACATCTCATTAGTTCTAAAAATGTCATCTATGGTATCAAGCTTTTATTACAGTGAAATAAAGCAGAAGCTTTAATCATTTTGTACATGGATACTGGTGTTTTTCCATCCATGGTGTCTATGGTAAGGCAAGTCGTTGCCATGTACCTTGAAAAATATAATTGCAGCTGGAGTTACCATTTGCTTTAAAGAGGATCACTTATTAATCTAGACATACTGTCTGGTAGGGCTCATCATGCTGATTGAAACAGTAACTTTCCTTTATCCATATGCTAAACAGCTGCAGAGATATCTGCGTTTTTATTCATATGCAAATGAGTAAGTTGGAGCACCAGAAGGCGGAGCTGAATCATTTGAGCACTGCTTTGTAACACCCCCTGTGCTCTGCTCTTTCCCCCTCCACTTGATTGACAGGGATACACATCAGCATGCTAAGTGTAGAGCTGTATCCTAACATCTACATATTATATACTCTATGTACTATAGCATTACCACATTGAGATCTGCTCAGAAAGCTAATATACATATTACTACTTTATTCAGAAACTCAGTATATGATTATAAAGACACCAGTAATATGTGTTATCTTTCTGAGCATAAAAAAAACATGCTTCTCTATACCGTAATGCTGTAGCTTGGTGGTGAGCGCTTGGCTTAGCATATAAAGATCCCAGGTTTGAATCTTGGTAGAGATTTCAGGATTTTTTTATTACACATTTAACCCATAATAAAAGTCTATAACCTTATCACATTGAGAATAATGTTTTAGGCTTAAACAGCTAATAAATATTACTGGTTTCTTTATAATCAGTAATTGGTTTTAGATTTCTAAAAAAAAAGGGCACTATTCTCAATATAGTAAGGCCTTTTATTTATATTATTTTTTTATAGTATATCTTTTTATTATGGGTTAAATGATAGAGAAAAAAATAACAGAAAAAAAGTTTATGTCTGTCTGTCCCAGGACTTGAACTATACAATTACCATATGTAAATCTAACCACTTATCACTAAGGGTTACCACATAGAGAATCATGTTTTTCTATGCTCAGACAGATAACACATAATACTGGTGTCTTTATAATCATATATTCTGCCTGTGAATAAAGCAGTAATATGTGTATTAGCTTTCTGAGCAGATCTCAATGTGGTAATGCTATAGTACATAGAGTTTATGATATGTAAATGCTAGGAAACAGCTCTGCCCTCAGCATGCTGATGTGTAGCACTGTCAATCACAGGGAAGTGGGAATGTACAGAGCTCAGGGGGTGTTACAAAGCAGTGCTCATGGGATTTAGCCCTGCCTTCTGGTGCTCCAACTTGCTCATTAGCATATGAATAAAACACAGATATTTTAATCGCAGATATTGTTTTAATCAGAGTGATGAGCCCTGCCAGCCAGTATGCCTGGTTTAATAGGGTTGATCCTGGTGACAGAGCCTCTTTAAGGTAAATGCACAATACAATATTATGGACCTGTGCTGTACATATATGGGCCTATACCACATGGCTCTGTGCTGTACGGATATGGGCCTATACCACATGGCTCTGTGCTGTACGGATATGGGCCTGTACTACATGGATTGGTGCTGTACAGATATGGGCCTGTACCACATGGATCTGTGCTGTATGGATATGGGCCTATGCCAGATGGATCTGTGCGGTACAGATATCCTATGCCACATTTTTCCTACATTAAACAGAAGCATGCATATTTTTTAAAATCAGTTTTAACTCCTAATATAAAATGCTTATATGATCCCTTTCCCCCATTACAGGGTAGAAGTACTGAGACGTGAAGATCTACAGAAACACTCATTGTTCATCAAGATCCTTTTCAACAACAAAGAGGTGTCCAGAACTGTGACAAACCGGTTAGGGTCAGACTTCAGAGTCCATCTTGGCCAAATCTTCAATTTACAGATTTATAATTGGCCGGAAAGCATAAAGCTACAGGTACTGAAGATCCTACAGTCACACAGCCCTTCATACATAAACATGGGCTGTCAATCAACAGTCATGTGTCTGTAGTTTGGTATCTGGGGAACATATATGTTGGCGTGTGCATACCAAAAGAACATCATCTCCTATATACAGTCAACATATGAATATTAGATGAATGTCACATGAAGGTCCAGTCATTGAGAACTAGTAATAATTTACAGCTGGGTTTTGTTACCCTTTATAACAGAATATATTGACCCATCTCGGATGACGCTATGCCGCATTCTGTGATGGTCTTCATTGGTTAAGATATTACTGTAATTATGAATTTGTCAATTACATAAAAACCCACAGTTTATATTATTTCTAAGACAGTTTGTAGCTAAATCAGTCACTAATATTTCTATACAGTAAGCATATTCCATTGTGTTACTATATGTTGGTAAGGTATATGATCTTCTCTTTTAGATCTATGAGACAGTAGGACATGGTAGTGGCACCCTGCTGGCCGAGGTTTTTGTACCCATTCCGGAAACTACTGTCTTAACAGGCAGAGCCCCAGTGGAGGAGGTTGAGTTCAGCAGTAACCAGAGGGTCATGTATGATCATGAAGGAGTTGGCAGTGGTAAGGAAATGATGTATATGTCTGTATGTTCGTAGTGTTGGATTTAGGTTCCGTTGGTCCCCCAGAGAAAATTACTCTGAGGACCTGCCCTCTTATGTATGCTGGGCATGTGCATGTTCTCTTTTAAAGGGGTTGTCCCATCTCACCGTTACTAAGGTGAGATGGGACTAAGTGCTGACCACGAGGTGGATGGGAAATAGTGGAGTGCGTCGGCGCTCTACTGTTTCAGTAGATCCCATTGAAGTTCATGGGGCCTACGGAAACTGCGTAGCATAGCAAGCTATATTGCTCTCCTAAGTTGGAAACAGCATACCTTTCTGTTCTATACTGTTTCTATAGACCCCATGCACTGCAGTCGACCCACCACCAATAACAATTATGACAACAGATAACTTTATATGCAATGACATAGACATTAGAAAACATTGGTGTTTTCTTGGTAAGATGGTGCTGGGCCCCTTTCCCAACCACATTTGCACAGGCTGTACATATGTTATTTTCACCACTGAGGTTATTAGTCCAAAAATCAGCTGCAAATGAGATTGTCTTCTGCTAGACCATCGGGACCCTGTTTTATTAGGTGCCCATTATTGCTTCTGTGCTTGGGACCTTCAGAGAATCCTCTGGTACTCTAATCTTCATAAAAATGATCATCCTAAGATCCTCCTTCTTTTGGAAAGTTTTGCCTCCAAAAAAAAACACATCAACTCTGATACTAATTTGTGTTAAACAATTGTCCTTCCAGTGTCAGACTTTGTTGGCAAGCATGAACTACAACAGGGTAGTCACCAAGTGGTATCATGATCCATACAATCTCTATATATTTGTTAGAAATCATATATGTATGTGGTTATATGAAATTCTTACAAAGAATTTTCTGCAACTAAAAATCAGATTCATTCATTTGAATGGTGAAGCAAGCACATGGATTTCAGGTGAATGAGACTGATTTTCAGTCGTAGAAATTTCTGCAACAAAATCTGCAGTTTGTGCAGGCACCCCTAGAGTCTATGGGATCGTTTATGCGAAAGATCTGTCTGAGTGAACTCACATCATGTAAATGTGGGCATGGTTCTTTCTATGCCATGTGAACACTAATGACTGAATCAGATGGAAACCACAACTCTATATATTTTAGTGAACTGCAGTTGATATTGGCAAAGCATTGACCTTGATGAAGCATTCTTCAATAATAACGGCAGCAACTTCCAGCATGCACTTTAGTATCCAAAATAAGTCCAAACGCATTTTAAGGCTTAGAAGCTTAAATTTCCAGGCCCAAAGCCTGTAGCTGCTTTACTCCTATGTCATCATGATAAAACTTCCTGTCTGTACTATAGTTTTTTGGTCACCATACCAGTCTATATGGTTACATATACACATGCACCCACCTTTACCCCACCCATACACCATGTAAACATTGATGTGAATGCTGGCTTAGATCCACAGAATGATGAAGGTAAACCTTAGTAGAGTACATAGTGTGATAAGAACATATAAGAATCTTGATCTAAAACTTGGATCATGCTCATGCAGTGGCCGGGTTTGGGGCGGCCCAAGGCTACACTGGGTCCCCTGGACACTGTTGAGGTGTCACCACGTGTTGCTGCTCTCCTGAAGGGATGGTAAGGTGTGGTGCAACCCAATGGGAAAGAAGTCCAGAGTGTCAGGGTCTGCAGTAAATCAGTGTGCTTCTTTACTAGAGGGATTCAGGTGCAAAACAATAGAGGTGAGTAGTAGGGCTGGCTTCTCCAGTCTCCTTCCTGGCAGAAGAAGGGTTTGCTGCTGTGGAAAGGCCTGGGCTAGCTGTCCCTCTCTCTTCAGAAGGCTGGTACCCTGGTCCAAGGCTGGTGATCTCGGGTCTGTGGCAGAGTATCCCCATCTCAGTGTCTTCTATTGGTCACTCAGTAGTCTGGCAGAGTCTCCTCTTCCAAGTACTGGTCCCTAACTGCAGCACACTAGGGGCTCTGACTGCTCTCCTTATATACAGTTTTAGCTAGACCAGAACCTTCTAGTGGGAGGTGTGGAGTGGAGAAGCTCAGCACAAACAGATACATAGTAACACTTTCTGTCGCTCATAGACTTACATTAGAGCTTCAATGATACTCAATGGCAATGACACAGGAGTTTTTACAGACATAACAACAGAGCTAAACCAGACAGTCACAAGGTCAGTCTGTCTGCTTTTTGTGGTAAACAACGTCTGTTTTTTCCCCTCCAAAACATGATCTTCTTTAACCCTATGAAAGCTGTGGAAAATTACCAGTTTCCTATTCAAAGTCCTAGCAGTCTCTCAGTGTTCATTAACTCTTTCCACTGAGCCGTGCAAATACAGTGATAATGAACAGGATATATATCACAACATACATATAAAATGCAGTAACACAGTAATAAACAGTATAAGGTAACCCTTTCAAAAGAAATAAAGTAAGAAGCTTTAACTTTGCATAGTGGAAATAGACAAATGTCCACAAATATCGAAACATCAAAGTACCCCCTGCGCAAGGCCACTACACTCACAAATGTATTTTTGGTCCGGATCCAATCCGCATTTCTTGCTGGTCAGATTCACTTCAACAGAGCCATAAAAGATGCAGACAGCACACCTGTGGTGCTGTCCTTATCCATATGTCTGTTCCCCGGCCCCGCAAAAAAAATGGACAAGTATAGGACAGTTCTATAGAGCTTACCTCGCAAGTGTCCCTCTTTTTCACCCAAGTCCCTCTTTGCTCCATAAATGTCCCTCGTTTAGATCTGATTTATAGATTTTTCATTATTACATTTATAATATTGATCCAGAAACTGTTTATCTGGTCCCTATCTTTATATTAGACCCTTCCTTGTATATTATTTCATAATTTTATGCAATTTGAATTTTAGAAATTTCTATATTCGAATAATTGTTGCGCTGTTTCGTAAGAGAAAACGATTGAAGTGTATAGATATGCAGAAAAAATGGATCTTTCTTGTGCCTATCATTGGGGGACACAGCACCAGTGGGATATAGGCAGCTGCCACTAGGAGGCGACACTAGACCATCAAAGAAGTAGCCCCGCCTGGTAGCCTATATCCCTCCTACGGACACCAGGCTAGCTCAGTTTTTAGTCTAGTGTCCGTAGGAGGTAGACACTGGTGCTTTGCACCTCTAAATTTATTATTTTAGTTTTATTTCTTTCTTTTCTCTTTCAGGTTATCAGGGGGGCCGTCGGCGTGGGAAGCCACATCAGACGTAGACCCCCCTGAGGGTGCCTGGAGAATGTTTTCACATTCTCCCTGCGCCGGTCACCCGTCCCCCATGGTAGCTGCCCCTGCAGCTGGATGCCAGTGCCCCACTCTGGTGCGAGGTCACTGAGGGGGTGACCCTGCGCGCACCTGAAGCCGTCGGAGAGGTGAGTAGGGACCTCCCACACCAACCCCCCCCCCACCCGCCCCCCCACCCCAGCACCTGATATGCCGCCCCCTCTGGGGATGTTTCTGTTAGGTTCAGCCAGGTCTCTCTCCGGGGGATATCCATGCCGACGCCGCTCCGGCAGACGCCCGGGTGCCTCCTGACTCCCTCCTCTGCGGCCTCCGGCTCCGTGCCTGCGGGGGGGGGGGGGACGGCCCGCGTGTTCGCTCTCCGGGCTGCCCCCTGGTTTCCGGGGCCCCTCCGGCTCCTCCTTGGCGGGCGTACGGGCTTCTCGGCCAGCGCGCGCCGCACCGGCACTTCCGGCCGGGCGGCGCTCTAATTTAGGCCGCGGCTTCTGGACATGCTAGGCCGCATGTGGGCGGGCGCCTCCCAGTGACGTCACGCTGGGCAGCGCGCCCGCCCGCTGTTCTGCCGGCTTCCTCCTGTTCCGGCCGGCGGGGTTCTATTTCATTGGCCTGCTCATTGCCCCCTCCTTGCGGTGGGCGGTCCATCCTGCTTCAGAGGCTTATTAGTGCCGGTCTGCTCTGCTTCCAGTGGCCTGTATAGCTCCTTCAGGTCTGCACAGCACCAGTGGGTTTTTCCAGTACCGTGTTCTGCTGCTCCAGGGTCCAGTAGGCACCCAGTGGGTGATATTCCTCTCTCCCCAGGCTAGTGCCGGTCCGCTGAGCCCTTCACCATGTCGGGTCCCCGGGACGACCCTCCAAGGCAGCATGCTCCGGTGGCTGTGGCGACGCACTTTGCGTGCGCTCGCTGTAGCCAAAATTCCCCAGCGGTCAGTCTGGCTCCCTATGTGTGCCTTGCCTTACTGTGGTACCCTTCCCACTGAGGCTCCCGCTCCCTCTGGCTTGGTTGCGGCCTCGCCCGAGTGGGCCAGGTCCCTGACCCAGGCGATTGGCGACCTCTCTAAGCTGTCTCAGGTCATGATCCACGCCATTGACCGGTTGCCGTCCCAGGTGCCCCCCTCTGCGACCCCTCCTCAGGTGTCTCCTGACTCCCCTTCTAGGGGACGGTCCTCCAAGAGGCGTAGGCGTTCCCCTTCTCGGTCACCCTCCCGGTGTTCCTCTGACCCTTCCCCGGAAAGGTCCACTGCGGGCGGTTCTCAGCAACACCTCTCTGACGCCTCGGGGGACTCCTGTGACTCTGCCTCAGAGTCTGACAGGGAGGACCATTTGGCCTCTGCGGTGCAAGCCTTGGTCCGTGCAGTACGGGACACACTCCATATCCGGGACGAATCTCCCTCTGCGGCCAGAGGCGAAGTTTCGTTTAGTCGCCATAAGCGGCAACCGCTGGTATTCCCTAGTCATAAGGACTTTGAGAATCTCCTGGACAAGGAATGGAAGCACCCCGACCGGCGCATTCCATCCTCTAAACGGACAGAAGCTCTCTTTCCGTTTGCTGCGGATTTAGTCTCCGCCTGGACGGTTCCACCTACCGTGGACCCCCCTGTCTCCCGGCTGTCTAAATCTACCACCCTCCCGTTAGCGGACGGGGCGTCTCTGACGGATCCTGTGGACAAGAAGATGGACACATTCTCCAAATCCGTCTTTATTGCTGCGGGTTCTGCCCTTCGCCCTACTTTTGCGGCGTCTTAGGTCAGTAAGGCCTGCTCCGCTTGGGCCAAGCAACTGGTCCGTGACATCTCCTCGGAGGCCCCTCGCGAGGATCTCCTTCCCCTAGCCTCACAGATCCTTCAGGCCTCTAAGTATCTGTGTGATGCTTCCCAGGAAGCGGCTCGCCTGTCGGCTCGGGCTGTGGCCAACTCCGTGGCCATTCGTCGCTCTCTTTGGCTGAAATCGTGGTCGGCTGACGCCGCCTCCAAGAAGGCTCTCACTGGTCTTCCCTTTTCAGGGAGCAGGCTTTTTGGGGAGCGGTTGGACAGGATTATCTCTGACGCCACCGGTGGCAAGAGTTCCTTGTTGCCGCAAAACCGGCCCGGGCGCTCCCAGCCTCCGAAGCGTTCTGGTCGCTTTCGCTCCTTCCAAGCCCCTGCCCGTCAGCAGTCCTCTAGGGGTGCTCCCTCAGCCTCCTCTTCCAGGAAGCCCTCCTTTAAACCCCGGCCGTCCTGGCAGCCGCACTCCCGCCCTTCCAAGGGCCCTGCCCCCAAGCCTTCTTCCTGATGGCTTTCCCCCACTCGGGTCTTCCCCCGAGTGGGGGGTCGTCTGCTCTCCTTCAAGGAGGTATGGCTCGCCCACGTCACCGACGCGTGGGTACGGGAGGTGGTGTCTTCCGGATACAGAATCGAGTTTGCGTCCTTTCCGCCTCCTCGGTTTTTTCCTGTCTCGGATCCCCCGCTCTTCTGCAGGGCTTTTGGCTCTTTCCCGCGCTGTTCATCACCTCCTTGCTCAAGGGGTCGTAGTTCCAGTCCCCCCCCTCCGAGCGGTTTCAGGGTTTCTACTCGAACCTGTTCACCATTCCCAAAAAGGACGGCTCTGTTCGACCCATCCTGGATCTGAGGCACCTCAACCGCTATGTCCGCCTCCGCCACTTCCGCATGGAATCGCTGCGGTCGGTGGTCGCGTCCCTGGACCAGGGCGAGTTTCTCGCTTCCATAGATATACACGACGCATATCTCCATGTGCCAATCGCGCTAGGTCATCAGCGCTTTCTTCGTTTCGCCATCGGTTCTCTTCATTTCCAATTTGTCGCTCTGCCCTTCGGTCTTTCAACAGCGCCCCGGGTTTTTAACCAAGACCCTTGCCCCCCTCATGGCTCTCCTTCATGCCAGAGGAGTGGCGGTCATCCCGTACCTGGACGACCTTTTGGTAAAGGGCCGCACCTTGCAGGATGCTCAGTCCAGCCTTCAGATCACGCTCGATCTGCTTTCCAGGTTCGGCTGGGTGATCAACTTCCAGAAGTCGTCTCTGCGCCCCTCTCGCTCGATGGAGTTTCTGGGGATGTTGTTCAACACCGAGATGGCTCGGGTTTTTCTACCTTGCGACAAGGTCTCCTCCCTGCGCTCGGCTGTCTCCAATCTCCGCTCGGGCTCCCCCTGTTCGCTCCGCTTCTGCATGCGGGTGCTGGGCAAGATGGTCTCCTCGTTCGAGGCCATCACATTTGCTCAGTTCCACTCTCGGCCCCTCCAGGGAGCGATTCTGGCCCAGTGGGACAAGTCTCCTCTCTCCCTGGACAGGAAGGTCGTCCTCTCCCCGGCAGTCCGCAGAGAGTTGCTTTGGTGGCTGACGTCCCCAGCTCTTCTTCAGGGCCGCTCCTTCCTCCCCCTTCAGTGGCTGGTCGTCACCTCCGATGCCAGCCTGACAGGGTGGGGTGCGGTTTTCGGTGTCCTGACGGTCCAGGGCACGTGGACTTTGCCGGAGTCGCGCCTTCCCATCAATATATTGGAGCTTCGGGCGATATTCCTTGCCTTGACTCATTGGACCGATTTTCTCCGGGGTCACCCTGTTCGGGTTCAGACGGACAACGCCACCGCCGTTGCCTATGTGAATCGCCAGGGGGGCACCAGGAGCCGCTCCGTGATGGCGGAGGCCGCCCGGATTCTCGGCTGGGCGGAACGGTTTTGTCCCGGCTCTCTCAGCCATCCACATTCCGGGCGTAGACAACTGGTGCGGCGGATTATCTCAGTCGCGGGTCCCTGGACCAAGGAGAGTGGTCTCTCCATCCCCAGGTGTTTCTACAAGTTTGCCGTCGGTGGGGCTTCCCCGACGTGGATCTGTTCGCGTCCAGGCTCAATCACAAGCTTCCCACTTACGTGGCTCGGGCTCGGGATCCCCGCGCGTTCGCGTGGACGCCCTGGTGACCCCTTGGGATCAGTTCTCCCTGATTTACCTATTTCCCCCGCTCCCTCTCCTTCCGCGGGTCCTCAAACGTCTGAAGGTTCTCGGCGTTCCCGCCATCCTTATCGCTCCGGACTGGCCCCGCCGGTCCTGGTACGCCGACGTGATCCACCTCCTGGCCGACGCCCCTTGGCGTCTTCCCCTGCGGCCCGACCTCCTTTTTCAAGGGCCGATCTTCCACCCCACTTTACCTCAGTTTGACGGCTTGGCTGTTGAAGCCGCGGTGCTGAGATTTCGGGGCCTGTCTGAGTCTGTCATCCAGACTATGCTTAGAGCCCGTAAGCCGCAGTCGGCTCGCATTTACCATCGGGTCTGGAAATCCTTTTTTTCTTGGTGCGAGCAACGTCGTGCGCATCCTCTCGTTTGCTCCACGCCTAAGATCCTTTCTTTTTTACAGTCCGGCCTTGACCAGGGTCTCAGCCATTCTACCCTTCGGTCTCAGGTCTCCGCCTTGTCCGTGCTTTTTCAGAGGACTTTGGCTCTGCGCTCCCAGGTGAAGACCTTTTTACAGGGTGTTCTTCGTCTGAATCCCCCTTCCGCTCCCCCGTCGAGCCCTGGGATCTTAACTTGGTGCTCGATGTGCTCCAGGGTCCTCCCTTTGAGCCTTTGAGAGAGATTTCCCTGCGTCTTCTCTCTTGGAAGGTCGCTTTTCTGGTGGCGGTTACGTCCATCCGCCCGAGTATCTGAATTAGCCGCTCTCTCCTGTCGCTCCCCCTATCTTGTCTTGCACAGGGATAAGGTGGTTTTGCGCCCTCTCCCTTCCTTCCTTCTGAAGGTTGTCTCGGCATTCCACATCAATGAGGATATTGTTCTTCCTTCTCTTTGTCCCGCTCCTGCCCATCCTAGGGAGCGCTCCCTTCACTGTTTGGACCTTGTCCGAGCCATCCGGGTCTATTTGTCCCTCACAGCTCCCTTCCGTCAATCGGATTCCTTGTTTGTCATTTCTGAGGGTCCCCGCAAGGGTCTTGCCGCCTCTAAAGTGACCATTGCGCGTTGGATTGCGGCCGCCGTCTCTGAGGCCTATCGCTCTCGGGACAGGTCCCCCCTTCCGGGTCACGGCCCATTCCACCAGGGCCGTGGGAGCTTCCTGGGCGGTTCGCCATCATGCATCGGTGTCCCAGGTCTGCAAGGCCGCTACCTGGGCCTCGGTGCATACCTTTACCAAGTTTTACCAGGTCCACATTCTGGCTTCAGCTGATGCCAGTCTGGGCCGCAGGATTCTGCAGGCCGCCGTACGTTAGGCTGGCCGACTGGGAATTTTTCTTGTTCCCCACCCTTTGGGACTGCTTTTGTACGTCCCACTGGTGCTGTGTCCCCCAATGATAGGCACAAGAAAACAGGATTTTTGTATAACTTACCGTAAAATCCCTTTCTTGTGGCTTCATTGGGGGACACAGCTCCCACCCTGGTTTTTTCTGGGTTGTTCTTTTTCCCGGGCTTGTTTGCTGTTCCTTGAGTTCTCGTTCCCGGGTTCAGACTGGTTTGTATCATTCTGTTTGGCTCCTACTGCTTTTTAACTAAACTGAGCTAGCCTGGTGTCCGTAGGAGGGATATAGGCTACCAGGCGGGGCTACTTCTTTGATGGTCTAGTGTCGCCTCCTAGTGGCAGCTGCCTATATCCCACTGGTGCTGTGTCCCCCAATGAAGCCACAAGAAAGGGATTTTACGGTAAGTTATACAAAAATCCTGTTTTTACACAATGAAACATATGTGTAAACATACACAAAGTAGGGAGGTATGCTATAGAGGGCAGGATGTTCCGTTACACATAATGCGGAACACACGCGGCCGGTTTCCATGTTTTACGGACCACAAAAAATGAATACAGCCATATGCATGAATGGAAAGGGTGACTTCTAAGAAGTATCTTGATGTTCCCAGGCTCCAGTGCAAAAACGGTCACATGGGACCCAAACACCATGTCCCATTTATATAGTTATTAGCAGCCACGGGTGTTCATATAAAAGACTCATAACAGATTCAACCCCCTTCTATTCATAAGTCTGTAAATTCTTCTTCCCCCGTGTTTCTGCAACTAATCAGAGGCACATAAAACATATACTGTTTGGTGGACAGTGCCTAAAAAAATTAACACATTAATACCTTCTAATTATTGTTTTTCTTCTCTGAAAACTGACCATAGAAAGCAGGGAATACCGCTAGGCATGTGGATATCTACTTGGCCACAGTAAGCCAACGTAATGGAGACTGGGAGGGCAGGGACAGTAGCCCATTACACTTCTATTTTCATTAACACCATAGCAATTGTACTGGTGACTCTTTTTGCCAGGTATGCCCATGGTATTTTAAGGAAAAAAAGTAGCCAGGGTTTTTTCTTGTCAGGAGATCATGACCGTATGCACAGATGTAATTCATACATCTTCAGTTATTACAGTACACGTATGGAGTCAGAGGTCACATGCTCTCATCCATCTTTATTACCCCCACATAGTAATGAGATACAGGACGAGATAAATCAGCCACCGCTGTGCTAAAGAAAATCTTACCTACTCAAGTGAGAAGAGAATAAGGGTAAATTATGGGCTCAGGGTCATCAGATCATCCTGTCATACCCAGAAAGGCCTGGATGAGCAACTCTCCAAACACCTAGTTATGTAGACAGCTGCAGGTCTGCTAGTAATTTCTACATTTTTGTAGGCTGACAAAATGGAAGAAATCCTTTCTGTAGGAATGTGGCTTTATTAATGATCTTTGGTAGTGATCGTTGGATGCTGAATTCAGGTACTATATGCTGTGTCTTACTAATGGGCAAGCAGATTAGGACCATATTGAAGCATAGGTTCAGCTCTAAGAACGTCTTGAATCAGAAATCTTTCCCTCTTCCCTGCTTCATTCTAAAATAGAGTATTTAACCCTTTTGGACCTTAAATGGTCACTAACCTTTTACACAACTGTGTATATCAGTAGTGCATGTAAATATAAGAAACTTTATAAAATATCTTATCATAAAAATGCGAAAGAGACACAGACTGGAGCAGCTAATTGTAAATGTTATGTTTCATCCAAGTGCTTTATTCACATCTATACAGCTCAGCACATCTCTATAATGTTCTTCATGGTGGTACTTGTTGATTCTGAATGAGGGAGCAGAATCTTGTGTCTCTATGTTTAGTCTATGGGCAGACATGATAACAGCTAATTTCCACTCACCTGCTCAGAGCAAACTGATAATTATTGATGTAGCCTCTAGAGAAGAACACTAAAAAGACTGGGAGATAGAAATTAATTTAGCAGTCAGCTATAGTGCTGTCACTCACATATTGTCAGCTTATTCTGAAAAGCATAGGTGACCTAAAGATAATGACCCTTTATTGCATCTATTGGTCAAATGACTATAAAGTAGTGGAGTTAGGGTAGACAAATCAGACATCAGAATATATAATATATATAATCAGTAAAATAAGTAAACAGTTGGTACATAAGTAACCATGAAAGCCAACCCCCATCATCTTCCTAGCAGCTCATACTGGTTTGGCCAGCACATGTATGGCTGCACGTTACAAGCCCTTCCCTTCAATAAGCGACTGCTACTTGCATATTAATTAATCTCTTCTTATATTTTTAGATGTCCCATTTTCCTTTGAGGCTGATGGAAGTAATAAGGTGGCCTTAATGACATCTGGAAAAGTTGCATACTGCGTATCATGGGCAGTGGGGGAAAATGGGGTGCCACTGGTTCCCCCTCTTTCTCAGCAAAATGTTCAAAGGTAAGTCTGTGCCCAGATTGATAGTACACTGTGTATCTACATTAGGTGAGCACATGATTCCAATATAATACATTCCTGATAATCAACACCAATTCAAGGTACACGTACACACAAAATTAATTAATACAAAACTTTATTAGTACATTATACGTATAAAAACATGAAAAAGTCAATGGTGGTGGCAAGAGAAACTAGAGGGGCTATCTGGACAAAGTCCCTATATGGTATGGCATATCATAAAGTGCCAGACAGTCAGTAACATACAGACAGTAAAAGTGCAAGTGCAAGTTTGGTAACCGTAAATAGCAGCTTCACAACTATAAATGTTAACAAATATAAAGAGAAGTAATACAGACCAGTGCTACCTCGACCCCGACGTACGTTTCGCTATCGCTTGTAACTCCAAACAAAGGTCATGTAGTAGAGAATTGATAGAGGCGTAACTTGAAACTCCTGAGCCCCAATGCAAAAATATTGTGGCCGACAGCTTGAGAATGCTTCTGCGAATTTGGTGCCACAACTAGGTGGGAATATTTTTTATAGAACAGGTTGATTTAAACCATCCTACTTTCCGTTACATGGAATGTCAACCATCTAATAGCCTTTTATTTTTTATTTAAATGGGTCCAGAAAACAATTTTTGCTAACAAGTTTCCTAATATATATTTTACAAGGGTTAGGGCTCAGTTTTTCTTTCTTTCAAAGTTTCTTTTTATTAGAAGTCGCACGTAAATGAAACAGGAATGCAGATGGCATAATAATGTTACAGTTCTCAAAATATGGGCGTCACGCAGGGCACAAAATAAGTAATAGCAGAGAAACATAAGCATATGCATAACATTGAAACGTAATGTAGATAAATGAGAGAGAACTACATTTGAAATACAAAAACAATATTATACTGTTGAGTTAAAATTGACAAAAGTGCGAGGAATTTTTTTGAGTTTAATCCAAAATAAAAGATTTCGATATTGGCATATTCTTCATATGAAAATAAACAGTAACATTAACCCAATAAAGGAAATAAGGGGGGGGGGCTAGGGAAGAAAAAAAGAAGGAATAGAGGGGGGTAAGGATAGGAAGGGGGGAAGGGATTGGTAGAGCTAGAGGGACTAGTAGGTGGTCAAAGAGGTGATTGATGTTTTTATTTGCTTTTTAGAAGAATGAAACATGGCTTGAGAAAGGTCAACCTGGAGGATGATGAATATGGTATAGATGAGAGATAGGAAGTGGGTCAATACGAGGTCTGTGGTCATGTCAAGGGTTATAGGGGTCCGCTGCTGTCTTTCCATCATCTTCTTCCACCAGTAACTTCCTATAGGACTTCCAGGGCTGCCAGAAAGCAGAAAGCCAATTTCCTCATTTATATCCAGTCTGGCTACCTTTAACTGCCACTAGAGGGAGCTCCCAGCACACACATTTATGCAAACCCGAGTGAACTCACAAATCTGAATGCAGGAAGCTCCTACCTGTGGTGGAAGATAGCTAGAACTGCATTTATTCATATGGCAATATGAAGGGAAATACATCTAGTAATATTACTGTTTAATTAATAAAGTAACAAAATAGAGATTTTGTCTGCAGAAAAGTCATTTTCCGATCTGGAACCTGAAAATAAGAAAATTGTATTCTATTCACTGGTTTCTGGGTCATATATGTGCTTCTTGAATGAACAGAATATAAAACTGAAATATGGGTCCTTCATAATGTTAATGTGTTTCAATGACAGGGCCTTAAATAATATGGATGCTGTGTCTTCAATCGGGGCTTCTGGACTGACAGACATGAAGAAATTAGCCAAGTGGGCAGCAGAATCCAAGCTTGATCCCAATGACCCTAACAATGCAGCCCTTATGCAACTCATAATGGTGAGATCTATGATGTACATTTGGTATTTGTTTGCTGTATAGAAGCCCATAGCAACAGTAAAGTATAAAAGTAATTTAGTGACTGGTGATTTTTAGATAT
>ONZH01007909.1:0-18719 GCA_900303285.1 Rhinella marina | reverse complement strand
TCACCTCTTGGGCTCTACAAAATGTTTAAGAGGTCTCACCTCTTTAGCCTCCACACAATTTTTAAGACGTCTCACCTCTTGGGCCTCCACAAAATTTTCCATGAGCCTCTGGCCAGCCCACGGCCTCTTCCTGCCTTTTGCGGTCCTATGCATCCTCAACATCCCCACTGCTTTACCTGCTAGACATGACACTGGGCCAGGTCGGGTCACTGACATCTCAAGCGCCAACAATTTGGGCATTTTAAGGCTTCTGCATGTGTTTTTTGAGTTGTTTTTACATTTTAAAGAAGACATGTCTGACCACATCTCACACACACACACAATGACAATTAGGGGTGGGGTCTATTTGCTTTCCCCCTTGCCTATGCCATCTGTGGTTGTCATAGGCAACGTGATTTTAAGGGGTGAAGAATTTCATCTTCTTTTTTGTCTAGTTTGGCTTGGGGTCCATGGCAATGTAGAGGAAAGAAGGTTTCCTTGTATGGTCTCACTTTACAGAGAGGTTAGATTGTGTTTGGAGTGTATTGTTGAGAGGCTGTGATAGTGGCGTAATAGTGCGACTTGGGCGCGTTATATGCACCCAGACATGCTTCCCCTGCTGTCCCAGTTGCATTCCAGCAGTGTTGGCATCCTTTTCTGAGGTTCCAGGGTGGACTTGGTGACCTCCAAGTGGTCGAATTGAGATTTCCAAGTGGCGAGCATTTTTTTCCCATAGACTTTAATGGGATTCGATATCCGGTCGAATAGTCGAATTTCGCGGTCTATTCGAATCGAATTTCGAACTTTCGAATATTTCACTACTCGCTCATCTCTAATAATAATATTAATAATAATAAGGTTTTTGGTTGTCATTTTCTGAAAACCTTGCTTTTTTAAAATTTTTTGGAGATGGTTTGTTTTTCGCTGGATTAGTTTACGTTTTCATTTATACCATTTTTGGGGTACATACGACATTTTGATTGCTTGATATTACATATGTTTTTATAAAGCAAGGTGACCAAACAGTGGCTATTCTATTATTTAACTTTTTTTTTACAGTGTTCATCTTACGTGGTTGATCATGTGTTATATTGTTATGGATGCAGTGATACCTAATATGGTATGTCTATTTTTTATTTTTTGCCGTTTTTGTACAATAAAAGCATTTTTGAAAAAAAAATTGTGTTATCAATTTCTGAGAGACATTTTTTTCTGGAACTGAACTTGTAGGGGGATTAGTTTTTTGCAGGATGAGTTACTGCTTTCATTGGTACCATACTACATAGTACTTTTTGATCTCTCGCTATTACGCTTTTTGTGAGGCAAGTTGACAAAAAAATGGCTGGTTTGCACAGTTTTTTTTTAACGTTGTTTATCTGACCAGGTAGATCATGTGATCTTTTTATAGAGCTGGTCATTACGGATGCTGCAATGCCTCATAGGTTTATTTTTTATTTTAATTTTTATTTGATGAGAGTAAAGCACTGTTTTTTTTTTGTTTTTTTTTTACTTTAAACATCAATATATATATATGTTTTCAAATAGCCATGCACCTATATCTGAGCATTTACGGTATACATTATATTTTACTAAGATAAAACAAAAGAATCATCTTTGGTTCCTTTTACATGTGGTTGATTTTTTACGGAGCAGACACATTTACCTATCTATCTACCAAATAAGAGATTTACATGGATGTTAACCATGCTGGAACAATTTGCATTAGTTCTGAACACAAAACACTATAAAAAAGCTGAGACGGTCTGATCTTTATACAAAGCTTCAGACTAGACAGTGCAGGTGAGATTTTGAGTCCTGGAAGGAAGGTTCTCACGGATGATGGACGAATATTCTATCCGATGCATTCTCATAGCTGTGATCTATGTGAAATGCCTGGTGGGATTAGGAACAAATATGATTTTTATGGCTGCTAATTTCATGAAATGGAGAAGCTTGAAATCTCTCCAGACTTGTGGTAAGATCGTGAGCTCCTTAGCCATCTCTAGAAGCTTGTATTTTTTTTCTATCATTATTCAAAACTTTATTTTCCAAATTTCTCCATTGCAACTGAAAACCAACATTGTGTTATTATCAGTCCTATATATTCAGACGATGTTCCTGTTCTACAGCAGTAACTGGTTTGCCACCATCCTCTGTGTATTTTACTGCGTGAAAATTGTCACCTACAACTATAAACTATTTGTCTTCTTGAAGAACAGGATCTCCTCCATGGTCCCATGGTTGATTCCAGCCTCTGTACTAATTTCACTGATTTCCAGCCTTCCATTTGGTTGGTATGGTTATGACTTAAAACTGCCTAATATACTAAATGGTTCTACTGAGAACATGACAGAGTATGGACTTGTTCCAAACTTTTATAACCTGTTCCTAATTTTTTCTGTTGGCTCCTTTCCTGCATTTCTAATATTTTGTGTTGCCACCGCTCTGTTAATTCATTTCCTTGTAATGCACACGAGACGCATTGGGTCACATATTCAAAGCTCAAACCAAAAGGCTCATTTTAGCGCTTTAAAAAGTATGAGCTTATTTTTACTTGTACAGATATTGTCTTTTATATCTATGAATCTTTTCTTTTCTGGTAATTTTTTTAATATAAAGTTTCCAGTCTTAACTGGATCGCTAATTCTATGTAGCCTCTTGTTGTTCCATTCCCTCTACATGATCTCTTCTAGCAGTGAGGTAAGGAAGATGTTCATCTCAATGCGCCTTAGGTTTATCAGATGTTTCTAAAGGACCCTTTCCACCTGTCACAACTTCAAGATGATTTTCCTTAAAATTAGTGATGAGTGGATCAAAGCATCCAGAGTGGAATTTGATCCAAAGTTTAGGAAACATTTGATCCACTGTAAAGCCGACTTTCTCACGCTTCCTGGTAACAAATCAATTTTTCCTAAAATGGTTGCTAAAAATAAAAAAATCATACCTCATCCACTTGATCGCAGAGAGGCCAACTGCTCCATCTTGATTGAAAAAAACCCTTCAAAGGACCTATGGTAAACGTGAAGACATCAACATGTGATCATGCTCACGGTGAAAGCGACCAATAAATTGTAACATGAATGTTTTTATTAAAAAAAAAGTAGGATAGGTAGGTAAATTATTAGAATAAGATAAAAGTTAAATTCTCCATCCAGAAGCCCCTCCATTCCAGCATTACCACTCTAATCCTCCCTGTCGTTGCAATCATTTTTTGGCTGCAGAAATCATGTTGCCAAATGCCACTTGTGACTGCTGAAGCCAATCATTGGTTTCAGAAGTATAATGTATGACATAAGACCACTGACGCCAGAGATTGGCCCTTAAAGGCCTTTGGGGCATTTGGGACAGTAAGTATATTTTTTTTTTATTCTTCAGAGTAGAAGAAAAAGTATTCAGGCAGGTCAAGGGGAATGATCTTTCTGCTGCAGCCCAGGGCATGTGTACTTTCTGCTGCAGCCTTCTCCCTATCAACACAGAAGGCAATTGAAAGATGAAACTGATAATATGCCATCTCAGTGAACTGGTCAATGGAATAAGAAAGAAGACAAACAGCAAGTGGCGCTATACAGATATATTTTATCAGTGACTATGCTACATTTTTAACTACACACAATTACAAAAGTATTTAGACCCGAGTGCTGGTTTTAAACTGTAGAATATTTCTCGTGAGACAAACCCTTTGATTTAGCATTCCAATCAACAAGAAAGAAGAGAGTTTGTTAGCTTTTCTTAAGTACAGCTGATGAGGTCTTGCTTTCATGGGATTACGCTTTTTTAGTTTCCTGGAGTTTCATTTTATGGCTTTAAATTTTGGCGTTTTATTTCTATGATATAAAGAAAATATCGAAGAAGGTGTTCCTGATACGTAATTTTTGTTAATTTTTTATATTGTTTTACTGTTTACTGTACATACCAAGTTCAGTGTGTGGTTCACTTTATTAATACTATGATATGCATGTTATTTGATGTGGTGTGAAATATATGAATGTAATAAATTTCTATCTCATTCAAAACATTGTTTTTATTGTATTTCTTGAAACCCTTCAGGACACAGCCTTCTTTCACCTTCCCGACTTGGCGAAATTTTGCACTTCTGATGCGTCGCTTTATGTGTTAATAGCTTTAAAGTGCTTTTACTTATCCAATTCTGAAACTATTTTCTTTTGACACATCTGACTTCATGGTATTCGTGAATTTGAGTCAATATGTATTACTTTAGCTATTTAAAAAAATTACATTTAGAGAATTTTTTTTTTTAAAAATGTTATTTTCTAAATTTGAATTCCACAGCTTTTAAGACATAATGTGATACCTCATAAAATAGTTAATAATTAACATTCACTATATGTCTACTTTATAATGGTACCATTTTGTAAATGGCATTTCACTTTTAGGACATTAGAAGCCTTAGAATTTTTTAAACAATTTTTAAAAGTTTTAAGAAAATTTAGAATACCTACTTTTTTAAGGACCAATTCAGTTTTGAAGTCCGTTTGTGCGGCTAACATAGTAGAGACCAAACACAATTGACCCCATTTTAGAAACCCTCTACAATTGCCCTCATTGTACCCTCTACAATGTTTCACAAGAAAATGGAGGTTCAATTTCACAATTTTTTATCTATATTTTCCTGTTTCCTGTTATTTATTACCTTAATTCTTTAGTTTACAAAAACACCCCATATGTCGTCATAAACTGCTCAGAAGGAAAAGGGCGCCATATGATATTGGAGGACAGATTTTACTCGAATGGCTTTTGGGCACCATGTCACATTTGAAGAGACCCTAAGGTACCCCTAGAGTGAAAACCCCCAAAACTGCCACCATTTTGATAATTACATACCCCAAGAAATGAATTGAGGGATGTACTGACTGTTTTGACCCCACAGGTGTTTCATAGAATTTAGAAATGCTTGGCTTTGAAAATGAAAAATGTAATTTCTTTCAATAAAATATTGCGCCGGCCCCTGATTTTTAATTTCCACAAGGGGTAAAATAAGAAAAAAGCACTACAAATTTTCTCTTGAACAAGTAAAAACCCCACTGTGATCATAAAACAAGCTTAATATGGGAAAGCCCATTTAGTTTTTAGAAGGCAATTTTTTTGGAATGGTTTTTCGGGGCCATGTCACATTTTAAGAGACCCTGCGGTACAAACCCCAATAAAGTGACCCCATTTTAGAAACTACACCCCTCAAAAAATTTATTGAAGGGTGTAGTGACTGTTTTGACCCAACAGGCATTTTATAGTAATTAGAAACACTTGGCTATGAAAATGAAAAATGACTTTTTTTTTACAATAACATGTTGCTTCAGCCCTAAATTTTTTTGTTTTCACAAGGGTTAACATGAGAAAATGGACTCGAAAATTTGTTCCAAATTTTTACTGAATATGGAAACACCCTTTTAGAGATGAGCGAGTCATCAAAAATTCACTTTGGCGAATAATCGACAAATTTATGACAAGATTTGTTCTCAACACAAATTTATTTGGTCAAATTTGTGTTACAAAATAATAGTTGTTTTACGAACATTACTTCACAAATTACGAACATACAGTCTAAGTGTTGTTAAAAGTACACTACTGAACTAAATGCATAAACATTAGCGTACAAAGTGCGTACAAATCCTTAGCGTACTATTGACTCGCGATTGCATCATACGCATGGACGAGGCTAGGCCGTGGTGTACAGTCCTCAGCAGAGGCAGTCCATATTTTGTAGAAAAGTAAGGTGCTCACTGTTAGCTATCCGGCTAAGTGCATAGTTTACTAAAACACCATACAATAAGTGCATAATAGGACACATTGCAGTACCTGAAAAAGAATACACACAATGGGCTAAAGTGCTTGAACGTTGCTGAACCTGTAAAAACATTATTGCTATCCTAAAATACAGCAAAGACATAATTATGCAAACATTTTGCTGCAATCAATTTCACATTTGCAAGCATAATAGGCTCAGATATATGTTTGAGTCTCTCCTTATGGCTGCTTAACATAAAACACAGACCAAAATTCAATTGTAATCCACGTGAGGTAATTTTGTAATCCAAACAGGTAATGTGTAATCCACATGGATAATATAAAATAGCAGCAAATAGAGAACCCTTTTTGCAAAGCGGGCTCCCAAATAACCTGAGAAGGGGGAAAAAGGAAAATAGGTGTGCTTAGGCGCAACTGCGAATTTTCTGCAGAATGGAGGGAGGGGAATCCTGACAAGCCATGTCTGGGTGAGAGTCAAACAGGGGGCAATAAAAACAACATAAAGAACAAGTTCCAACTAGCTCTCACCCGTCAGGTGCAGTCCATGGTGTGGCTCCCATAGGTCATCCAGAGGTATCCGTTAATTCAGCCAGACTGACAGCCAGTAGGAGGGTTCCTCAGATGAGGGACCTGAAGTCCTCTTCACTGGAACTGCTACTGAATGACATCAGATGATGCTCCTGCCTCCTGTAGGCCAAGCTGGCTGCCGTGGACTGGATCACCGTGGACTGGAAAGTAAACGATGATGTCGTCAGCTGAGCCAGCTGAAAGGACTGTGGTGGTGGTGGTGGTGGCAATCCAGGGATCAGAGGTTCCGGCTGTAGCTTCTCCCTGAAACGGAGGGTGCCATCTAGTGACTCCTGTAGGCAGCGCACACGTCCTTCGCCTGGTGGTTCCTCCGGCCAAACTTCTGGTGTTGCTGATGCAGATACCAGGGCCTTAGATAATAAGTAGTGATGATCGAGCACTAAGGTGCTCGTATGCTCGGGTGCTCTGGCCGAGCACTCAGTGGTGCTTGAGTGCTCGGCCGAGTACCCGAGCATAATTGTAGTCTATGGGAGTAAACTAGCCCCCCCCCGCTCGGAAGAGCGGGGGGTGCCTGGTTTACACAAGTGCCCCAAATTAAAAAAAAAAACACACACACACAGACATATACTTACCTTCCCTGGCAGCTCCCGACCTGCTCCAGCAGGAAGACGGCGCGCGGAGTGGTAATTTTTACCACAACGCCACCTGCTAGACGGGAGGTGCAAGTCAATGGGGATGGATCCGTTTACTAGTGTGTCACACCAAACGGATCCGTCCCTATTGATTTGCAATGGGGTCATGACGGATCCATCTAGGGGACTTGAGCTTTACGCTCGAGTACACTCGGTGTTCGGACGAGCATGCTCGCTCAACACTAATAATGTAAGGTAACCCTGGTAGCAAAGGGGCCTTTCAGGGATGCCATGGGGGTATATTCCACCTGATCCCCCATGTATAGGCTGTGATGGGGTTGGGGCAGGTACAGACGTTTAACTGACCTGTGGCCCATAAATTACTCCTTGCCGTCCTCGTCGTCTAGGATGGTTCCCTTATGCCGTTCCAGTGTAGGGTCTCCCGGCCTCGGATGGTCCAGTACTTGGATGACCCAGTTCTCCACCGCATTCTTGCAGTCCCATAGGGTCTGGGCGTGGGCCGTCACTGATGCAGGCACGATGTGATTCTGCCGCATGGAAGGTGTTGTTGTTCTCCTCCTGAGCAGCGGAGTGGACGCTCCAGCAGCCTATGCCGCACCAGCCGGCACCGCGAACATCGAATCAGGCCCCGGTGGGATTCTCTTGGCCATTTGTGACACTGATCTCCTCTGAACTGGACGGTGGTTCGGGTAACTCGTTACCAAACACCATCTGTCCCCACTTTGGTTGCAGTTGCTTCGCCATGCTGTGGTATCTTGTTCACCGCTGGCTTGAACTGGAGAGGAGTAATGAGGGAGGAGTCTTCACTCCCTATACGTGCAAATAGTTCCCGGTGGGCCGGGCTGGTTTTTCCTTCTTCTGAGGGGGGAGTATCTTCACTTTCCCACTCTTGAGGGGGCATATCGTCATTTTTCCGCTTCTAGGGGCCGGGGGGGTGGCAAGAAGAAAGCATACGTAGCGTACGTAGCATCAGCATTCAAAATTTTAAGAACATTTATGAATAATACGAAGCAAATCTGAATAAATCTGGATTCGCTTCGGAGTAGGAAAAATGGAGGATTTGATACGAATCTATGAAGCGGCAAATAGATTAGCTCATCTCTACACCCTTTATGTGGTTGTAATCTGCTTAATAGGTATGGTATTTTACAGGACTCAGAAGTGAAAGAACACCATATGATTTTGGAGGGAAAACTTGCTTGAATGGTTATCCAGCACCAATTCACATTTGAAGAGACCCAGAGGTACCTCTACAGTGGAAACCCATAAAGTGACCCTATTTTTTAAACTACACTTCTCATGGAATTTCTCAAATTGTTTAGTGAGCACTTTGACCCCACAGACATTTTATAGAATTAAGAAGCACTTGGTTGTGAAAGTAATTTTTTTTTGTTTTGTTTGCTTTGTTGATTTTTCATTTTTAAAATTCATTACCCATTTTTCCTAAATACAGCAACACCCAATATATGCTTGTAAACTGCTGTTTGGGCACACTGCAAGGTTCAGGAGGAAAAGAGCACAATGTGCATTTAAAACCTGGTTTGGTGATCTATAGTGATGATCGAGCACCCCGATGTTCGGGTGCTCGGGTGCTCTGACCGAACACTAGGTGGTGCTCGAGTGCTCGGCCGAGCACCCGAATATAATGAAAGTCAATGGGAGAAGACTAGGCACCCCCTGCTCTGCAGAGGGGAGGGTGTCTGGTTGATAGGGAAACGTGAGAAAATGGTGGAAACACCACAGAAATGGTTAGGGAACAGCATGGGGAGGGTGTCTGGTTCATAGTAAAAGGTCAGAATTGCGACTTCTCTTCTTTCACTCCTTTCACTTGTAAAAGTTAACTGAAATTGTACGGATTAGCGCACAATGCGTAGTATTAGCATACAAATTCATATGCATTAGCGTACAATGCGTAGCATTAGCATAGAAATTCATACGCATTAGCGTACAATGCGTAGCATTAGCGTACAAATCAACATGGCTACGGCATTACAGTGAATGCCATCACACTCCCGCACGTTTACAAACATGCGGGGAGAAGACTCGAGCATCGCACTCGAGCACACGTGTTCGGCCGAACACCGCGGTGTGCCGAGCATACTGATGCTCGAGCGAATATAGTGCTTGGGCGAGCATGCTCGCTCAACACTAATAATTAATTTACTGCAGATAGTGCAAAATGAAAATTTTTCTACAGATATGCTATTTCAGTGCCAGTTGTGCCTATTTTATGGCAATCTAAAATAAAAGCCCCCTTATTAGTATTCCATGCTTACTGGTGGCAAAATTCCATACTTCTGGCCAGGGGTGTACATAGAAATCGAGGGGCCCCTGAATCTCAGAACTGGGCCCCCCACCCAAATATAAAGTACAATTATTGTAACTGTATATTGTGTGTATATATATATATATATATATATATATATATATATATATATTTAAAACCACAGATAACACTAGTGTACATCATGTGGTAGTGTTACCTGCAGTCCTATGTAAAACCACAGATAACACTAGTGTACATCATGTGGTAGTGTTACCTGCGTCCTTAGTGTGCCTCCTGTGCCTCTTCCATGAGACTCCATGCTGGCGGCGCTGCCTACCTTTCCATCTTCTTCTTCTTGCCCCGCACAGAACGTCCTGATGCAGCTGCGTCAAGACATAGGAACACTGTGGGCATGGTGATGGTGACACACACAGGGACAGACACACACAGGGGGACAGATACACACACAGGGACAGACACACAGGGACAGGGAAACACAGGGACAGGGACACACAGGGACAAGGAAACACAGGGACAAGGACACACACACACAGGGGCAGGGACACACAGACTGACACCCAGGGACAGACTGACACCCAGGGACAGACAGACACCCAGGGACAGACAGGCACAGAGGGGGACAGGCAGACACACAGGGACACACATACACACACAGGACACACACAGGGGGACAGACAGACACACAGGGACAGAAAAACACACAGGGGGACAGAAAGACCCACTAAGGGACAGACATACACACACACACACACACAGGGACAGACAAACACACAGGGGGACAGACACAGCTAGGACTCACCAAACTCCAGCCTGGCTCCTCTCTGTACAGCATCACAGCTCCTCTGGCTCCTCCCCCACTGGTCACATGGTCTTCAGGAAGGTCCTTTAGCCCACAGCAGGATCTATCCCTGGACTGCAGGGGTGAGTGGACGTACAGGAGAAGGGAACATCAGAGAGGATGATGTTTCCTTCCTCTGCTGCTATGTCGGCTTGTAATCAGTAACACTAGAAATTGAGGGGGCGGGGCCATTCAGCCCTGCCGGGCCTGCCAACCTCACGGGCCCCATAGCAATGGTGTGGTCTGCCGCCATTGGCCGTACACCACTGCTTGTGGCCCTAATCTTTTTTCTGGACATACGCCAGGGCTTAGGAGTGAAAGAGCACTATGCACATTTGAGGTCTTTTAATACTCGATACAGGGAAAATGAGAGGTCTTATACAGATGCGTCCACACTTAACTTACCTCCAAACTCAGAGTGGTGTCAATTTTGTCCTGACAGCAAAACAACATGATATCGCAAGATTGTAACTAAACTCTATGCACTGACTCCTGCACTGTCTTGTCTCAGGTTTTGTACAAAGATCAGACTGTCTCAGCTCCTTTTTAGTGTTTTGTGTTCAGAACTAATGCAAATTGTTCCAGCATGGTTGACGTCCATGTAAATCTCTGATCTGGTAGGTAGATAGGTAAATGTGTCTGCTCCATAGAAAAAACAACCACATTTAAAAGAAAGCAAATATGGTACTTTTGATTTATCTTAGTAAAATATCATGTATACCGTAAATGCTCAGATATAGATGCATACAGTAGATGAAGATATTTACACCTTTTTAACCATTGAACATCCTAAAACACCTTTGCTATATTTATTGCCAAAAATTCACAAGTCCCTTGAAAATCCTCCAGGACGACCTATAGTCTCGGGGCGGGGCTCTATTTTTTCTAACATAGCTATTTTTCTTGACAAAATCTTAAGATCACATGCCATTAACACTAGATCCTACATCAGGGATACCAGTGATTTCTTGGAAAAGATTGAACAAGTCAATATATCCTCACCCTGCATCCTTGCCTCCTTTGACGTGGTCAATTTGTATACCTCTATTGACCATGGGAGGGGCATGAATGCAGTACGGAAGTGCCTTAGACAAAGTGGACTGACACATGATGCACAGGTACTGATACTTGAGTTACTCGAACTTGTACTTACCAATAATTACTTTTCCTTCATGGAACAATTTTACTTACAAGTACGTGGGATCGCCATGGGGTCAAACATGGCGCCCACGTAGGCTAACATATTTATGGCAGACATGGAGGAGAGGGGCATCTATGTATCCCACCATTTCAGCCATGTGCTGGGATGGTGGCGATACATAGATGATGTCTTCCTCATTTGGAAGGGAGGTGAATCCTCCCTTCATGAATTTCACACATACCTGGACCTACTTGATCCGGATGTGAGGTTCACACTAACTCAGTCAAGAACCCAGGTACAATTTCTAGACACAATGGTTAAGATTGAGGACAATAAATTGATTACTGACCTTTACACTAAGCCGACTGATGCTAATAATCTGTTACGTTATGACAGTTGTCATCCTAGATCTACCATTGAATCCCTGCCATACAGTCAACTCCTAAGAATAAAGAGGATAGTACAAGATCCTGAACGTTTACCAGTCAGATATGACCAAATGATACAGAAATTCAGAATTAGAGGCTACCCGTCAGAAATTTTGCAAAAACATTTACAGAAGGCACATATACACCAGAGCGATAACATGAGGAGACACGCTGATGGTACAGCAGAGGCCCGCATACCCTTTATTACGACATATACCGAACAGAGTGACCAAATTAGTAAGACCATTAAAAAACATTGGCGGATTCTAACTAGTAACCTTAAACACATTCCCGCTTTTGTTAATGCTCCTTTGATCTCATATAGGCGGCCAACCAACTTGAGGGACAAACTTGTTAAAACTGAAGTTTCTCTAAAAAAATCTATACAGTCATATATCACCAAGAAGAAAGTAGGCTGTTATCCCTGTCTTGGCTGTATGAACTGCCCCTAAATGTTGAAGGGGGATAAATTCACACATCCCATCACAGGACGGAGTTATGACATCCGACATTTTCTCACTTGCGACAGTGAGTATGTAATTTACGTACTATCATGCCCTTGTAACTTGTTATATGTGGGTGAGACCACTTGGGATCTCAAAACCGACATTAATCAACATCGGTACACCATCCGTAAAAAAACGTGGTGATTTACCGGTGTCGAAACATTTCACTGAATGTGGACACAAAGAGAGGGATCTCAAATTCAGAATTCTAGATTTTGTACCACCCCTGAAAAGGGGAGGAGACAGAGAAATTGCACTTAATAAAAAGGAATTATGGTGGATACACCAACTGAAAACATTAAAACCTGAAGGCCTTAACACTGAATATAAATGGGAGCTAATGGATAGAAAGTAAAGAATATAGATCTGACCCTGACCTTGCATTATTCACCCTGATCTGTGAAACTGTGGCTTTTCAATAGATGCTCTTGTGAATATAATACTTATTTTAATTTTTCTTCTTCTTTTTTCTTAAACAGATTAAAGTTACCTTTGTCATGTTTCTGCCTTGGGATTCTGGCTCCAGTGAAATATAGGATCTTTATTGATTGGGATGGAGGACCAACAGAGGGTGCCATCTCCTTTTTCATCATATCTTGATAATTCTATAGTGCATATGTCCTGCTCTGAGTACCGTGTATACATGTGTGTGAAATATGTATCATATTATCTCAATATACGCCATCATGATGTGACCTTGCTCCCTAACATCTGGACACACAAAGGTGCCCATTTGCCTGGGAACATCAAAGGAAAAGGGAGTGGGTAGCCCATAATGGGTTTCCCCCCCTATTTCGCCGTCTTGGCGGAATAACACTCTGGGATTTATATGACAGGAGTTGGAGTAATCTGTAGCCCACGGCCTGCTCTCTCATCCTGTTATTTATCCCTTTGGGATGGTGGACTGGACATTTACACTGTCCAAACCACTTAACAGCTTTACTAATGACGCTTTGGACACTGTTGCATGATTATTACTTGCGGTATGTAGCAAGATATATGTACTTGTATGCTTTATTTATTTAAGAGTTTTATACTCTTAAACCCTCCGATTGGCCATCTGTACCTTTATTTATCTATTTCTCTTACCTAGCTCCCCCACTGCGATACCGCATGCCCCGAGGTCTGGACGAGGTCATTCCCGTCTCCATGGCTACCGCTTACCGTGGAGCGCAGGTCACATGATCTGCGTTCCATGTGTCACGTGGGTGGATAGTGGAGACGAGTTTTGGTGCGTCTGACACTGGACGCATGCGCTGTGGTCAGTGGAGGACGCTAAGGTTTTGCACGGGAGCCACGAGTACAATGGCAGGTATTGTTTTGATATGTTAATTACTGTGAAGGTAGACTGGTAGAAATACTGAATTTTCCCCTCACAGTGTTATGTCATTTGTATATACATGTATTTAATGCTATACAAATATATATATATATATATATATATATATATATATATATATATATATATATATCTCAGCTTTGTAAATGCTTATGCAGCTGTATAGAATGTCTATATCCTGGTATTGTGTCCAAGATGCTGCGGTGCAGTGTCACAAAGGAATGTGTGTATAATGCTTATCAGCTTGCTGGGGAAACAAGACTGTGAACAAAGCCCCCCACCTTTTCTATTGTGATAATGTGAATGTAATTTTTATATTATAATTTTATACCTTTTTATATTATATTTTTATACTTTGTAACTTTTATAAAGCTTGCGTATAATATATGTATATATTTAACTAGTCCAAGATGGCCCCCGTACTCTTATCAATATGACTTTTTCAGGCTAGTGACGTAGAATGGAATGCAACTTCTATCCAATCAAGAATAATACTGTTTGCTATTTGCATGCTTACGCCCACCTTTCCTTTTTGTATCGAATAAGTACGTGTGTTAATAAAGAAAAAGCCCAGAGGCTATAATGATTTTGCCACAAAAGCACGGCCAAAGGACTTAATACTGGAATCATAAGTCTGTGTTTTGTCCTTAATTATTGTGCGCACCCGTGTTCAAAACAATTCGGAATGTCTGACTGAAAGGACAGGTTTAAGTCCACCTCAACATTACAATTAGGGCTTTTGATTGGCCTTTTTGGAAAGACACAGATTCACAGGTGATACATATGGACTAATTGGATGTTTTAGGAACGCATTAAGTTATATCTTTTACTGTACATACGTAATGCACGGTGCTGATGTACCTAAACATAGAGGATATATGTTGTTAGATGTTGGTACACTGGAGATTCACTGTATATATACATTGTTTTATTTGTTTCTATATTTATGCACTAATGAATAATCATGTTAATATGATTGATTGTTATCACTTAACACACTAGTCAGTGTGATTTTGTTAGCTATATAAACCTTGAGGAAGCATCAATGTATTGCTTGACAAAGACCCCATTGAGCTGGGTTGAAACGTCGCACGGGAATAAAGATTCATCACTAATATCAACGATTGGAGTGCTGCCTCATCTTTTACTATTTTAGTGAAAAATAAGATTTTTTGCCCAAAGCTTTGGAGGAGTTGCACCCATACTCACTGGACTGTGCTGCTGCTATTTTTTGCTTTTTATATATAGATATAATTATTTTTTTTATGTTTTACCATTTTTACACAAAGTTGTTTTTTTTAATAATAATGAGGTTTTTGGTTGTCTGAAAGCCTATTTTTTTTATTTTCTGGAGATGATCTCGTGCAAGGGCTTATTTTTTGCTGCATGAGTTTACGTTTTCATTGATACCATTTTTTTAGGTACATACAACATTTTGATCACTTGATATTATATATATTTTTTGTGAAACAAAGTGACCAAAAATGGCTGTTCTGGTAGTTTTTATTGACCATTTCCCCTGATGGGGTAGATCATGTGTTATATCTCTATGGAGCTGGTTGTTATGGATGCAGTGATACCTAATATGGTATGTTTATTTTTTATTTTTTGCACCATAAAAGCATTTTTGAAAAAAAGAATCCTATTTTTGTGTCATCATTTTCTGAGAGCCATTTTTTTTTCTGGAATTGGTCTTGTGTGGGGGTCATTTTTTTGAAGGATGATTTGCCGTTTTCATTGGTACCATTTTTGGGTACATAGAACTTTTTGATCTCTCACTATTTGCTTTTTGTGAGGCACGGTGACTACGAAATGGCTGGTTTGGCATAGTTTTTTTTTATGGCGTTCACTTGACCAATTTGTTCATGTGATATTTTTATAGAGCTAGTCATTACGGATGCAGCAATGCCTAATGGCTTTATTTTTACGAGAGTAAAGGACACTGTTTTTTTTTTGTTTTTTTTTTACTTGAAACATGTTCTTACTTTTTATTTTTAGCTTTATGGGACTTCAACTTTTCAGTACAATGCATGCTGTATTGTACTGCCCTGAACTGTTAGTCATACACTGACAGTCTTCTTATGAAGTTCAGCCTGGGGGCTGAGCCTCATATACCTCTGTAGCTTGTGGGCCCCAAGACCTTTTCAAGGCCTGGGGTTGCCCTAGCAGCCATCATTCTCCAGCTGTCGAAACATAGGGAGCCAATGGGATCGGGGAAGGAGTCCCCTCCTTTTGCAAACCCCTGAAATGGCATGGTCAACATCTAAGGAGTTAATCTGTTGGCATCAGAATGTTTACCAGTGTTGACAGATACAGCAGGGGCCTGGCTGTTAGTAACAGCGGGGCCCCTGCACTGATTGGACACTCACAGCTTCTGTGTCCACCCAATCCGTGCGCCGTACATGTATGGCCGATTGTAGGAAGTGACCTCCCTCTGTGACGTACATGTATGGCGGATGTCTGAAAGAGGTTAAAGCGTAACCGCCATTTTTTCATCACAAAAATCAGTTTTAACATATGTTACTGCTGGTGGAACATTATGCATAAAGCAATCTTTAGTTTCTTTACATACGACTGTTTTCCTTGAGTTTTTCCCTTAGTTTCTTAGTTAAAATATATATATTTTTGGAAAAAAAATGAAAATTATGAAAAAAATGATATTTTCCATTCTTATCAAATTTTTTCTAAGGCTCAGTTCACATCACCGTTGTTTTTCTGTCTCTCTGATCCATCAGAATAAAAGAAAAGTAAATTAAAAAAATGGATCCTGTATAAAAACGGATCCTGAGCATCAGTTATACACATGTGGCATCCGTTTTAGCCAGTTCCACCTGAGATCCTTTTTTTTCAGTCCTGCATGCATTACTTTTTTTTTCCGTCTAAAATAACGGATCCAGTGCCGTACCTCCAATAGAGGCAGACCACGCAGCTGCTATGGGGCCCGTGGGGGAAGGGGGCCCGGCGTGGAAGATAGGCCCCTCCCCCTAATTACAATACAATGGCTCTCCACCGTCCTCAGCCCCTGCCTACCAGCTGCAGACTCACAGCTTCCCCAGCCCCTTGTGCTTCACTGGGCCCTCCTCTCCCCTCCCCTTACCCAGAGCATCAGTGGCTGTGGCTCCATTCCTGCCCGAGCGCTCTGTTTCTCTGCAGGGAGCTGGTCTGACTAATCAGCATAAGCAGTTCTGTCAGAGCTTGCTGCTGATTGGCTGGCCGAGCACCCAGAAGAGAAACTTTACAAGGAACAGGACTTAAGTCATGCCGAGCTGACCCTCCCAGGAACTGCTGTCTATGACTCTAGTAGGACAGAAGCATCAAGCTGCTTGAAGATCTGCCACAAAAAGTAAGTCAAGCAGAAAACAGCTTAAGAAAAAAAGTTCATGAGTAAGGGAAGTCTGGGGCTCAGGAGGAGGCTATGGGACTGGGAGGGTGGCAAACTATGTAGAAAAAACAGCATTGCACCAGTAGAAGGGACAGTTAATGGGGGCATTGTGGGGGAAGGGGTATGATAGTGATGCACTATAAAATAAGCAGTAGCAGACATAGTTGGGGGTTGCGTGGGATATGTCAGTGATGCACTATATTATAGGCAGTAGCAGGCAGCAGTACCAGACACAGATGGGGGGATATGGCAGTGATGCACTATATTATAGGCAGTAGCAGGCAGCAGTACCAGACACAGATGGGGGGATATGGCAGTGATGCACTATATTATAGGCAGTAGCAGGCAGCAGTACCAGACACAGTTGGGGGGATATGGCAGTGATGCACTATATTATAGGCAGTAGCAGGCAAGAGTACCAGACACAGTTGGGGGGATATGGCAGTGATGCACTATATTATAGGCAGTAGCAGGCAGGAGTACCAGACACAGTTGGGGGATATGGCAGTGATGCACTATATTATAGGCAGTAGCAGGCAGGAGTACCAGACACAGTTGGGGGTTGGGGGGGATATGGCAGTGATGCACTATATTATAGGCAGTAGCAGACAGGAGTACCAGACACAGTTGGGGGGGATATGGCAGTGATGCACTATATTATAGGCAGTAGCAGGCAGCAGTACCAGACACAGTTGGGGGGAAATGGCAGTGATGCACTATATTATAGGCAGTAGCAGGCAGGAGTACCAGACACAGTTGGGGGGATATGGCAGTGATGCACTATATTATAGGCAGTAGCAGGCAGCAGTAGGCACAATACTGGGGAGGTGGATATGGTATTGGCTCAGTATATCATAAGCTGTAGCAGGCAGCAGTACCAGACACAGTTCAAAGGGTCATAGGGTCTCAATACCGGAAAAAAACAACAACAAAAAAAAACCACTGTGGTTTTCTTTCCGCCATGGGATGCGAAGCAAAATGAACCCACTATGCAAGTCAATGGGGATGGATCTGACACAATAGAAAACTGGATCCGTCCTCCATTGACTTTCAGTGGAGTTAATGACGGATCAGTCCCAGCAATGTTAAAGATAATACAACCGAATCCTTTCATAATAGATGCAGATGGTTGTATTATCAGTATGAAAAGTAGCCTAGTTACACACTTGCGATAAGATTCTGGTACTCTGTTCCAGCATAGGAGCAGAATTACGAGAATCGCCGTCAGATCCGGTACATGCTGAACACCGCTGGCAAGTAGTCAGAAGGGCCATGGGTGGTAGTGGGAGGGGCTAAAAATAGGGCATGGGGGACCAATTCACATTCTTGCTATGGGGCCCAATGATTTCTATATACGCCCCTGAACGGATCTCAGACGGAAATGGCTCAAACGGATGCCAAATGTGCATAACTGATGCTCAGGATCCCTTTTTTTTACCGGCTGTTTTTTTTTTCTTTTTTTTTCTCTTCTTCTTATGGATAACACAGATGGGAACTATCTCTAACTGTTCCAAAAGATTTCAGGATAAAACTTTTCTACATTTTTTTAAAGAAACAAAAAGGAAAAAATGCAAAAAAAGGGAGGAAATGTGTGTATGTATATGCACATTGTCTGCTATACATTGCTAAAGCTACTAACTATAGCTATAACAGTTCTATTTTTTAATTTCACTTTATTAGCTTAATAATTTTTTTTTCTTGTTATTTTTTATGAAAAAAGTGAATTAACCCCTTTCTGTCACAGTCAGGGTAGGAAGAGGTTAATTCACAGCCTGCCATCTAACAGTTAGTTTTATAGCCAGCAGGGGGTGCTCTCACATCAAGAACGTGCTCCTCTGCTGGCATTTAGAATTTACACTTCAATGGATCTTTATA
>ONZH01007908.1:0-18460 GCA_900303285.1 Rhinella marina | reverse complement strand
TGAGGAACGGGTTGACTTTTTCCTGTGTCACTAGCTGCAGGGTTCTTTAGGGTGAATTGATTATTAGGTTCCCGTGTATGAACTCTCCTACCACTAAGGCTTGTTCATACTGGTAGTCAGTCAGGGCCTAGTTTCAGGGTTCCCTGCAGGAGGTGACTGTTTCCCTGGTTTTGGTCTTTTCCCTTCCCTCGTACGCTCGGTGTGGCTATTCCCTCCACACCAGAGCGTGACATTATAAACCGCCGACAAAAATTAATGTCATTTTTGTACTGACATGGATGCTATTACTGTGCTAACTGAACAGTTGCAGGGACTCAGCTTGGAGGTGGCTGACATCCGCAACCAGATCCAGAGGTCACAGGCTGGTGGTTCTGGGGGTGCTGGTTGTAAGGCCTGTTCGGAGCCTAAGGTTGCCCTCCTGGACAGATTTTCTGGTGGACTTGATAACTTTGTTCTATTCAGGGAGGCGTGCAAATTGTATTTCAGACTGCGTCCACATTCTTCTGGTAATGAGGAGCAGAAGGTTGGTGTGGTCATCTCGCTGCTTAACCCCTTCCCGACCAGCGCCGTACATGTACGGCGCTGCGGGAAGTGACTTCCCGACCAGCGCCGTAGTGCTCCTGCACCCGCCCGATTAGCGGCAGGGGTCCGGCTGTGCCCAGTAGCCGGACCCCTGATGTATGCACCAGAAAACACCGATGCCGGTGCATTAACCCTTCATGTGCCGCGGTCAGCGCTGACCGCGGCACATGCGGTGGGAAGGGGTTGCCATCGGGTCCCCGCGCTGCTGTGACGGGGACCCGATGGCTGAGATAGCAGCCGGATGCCTTCCTTAGGCATCCGGCTGCTATCTACGGAAGCCTGTGAGATCCAGCCCCCTGGATCTCACAGGCAGTGTGCTGGAAGTGTATTACATTGAGTAATACACTTCCAGCCAATGCATTACAATACAGAAGTATTGTAATGCATTGTAAGGGGATCAGACCCCCAAAAGTGAAAAAAAAGTAAAATAAGAAAGTTAAAAAAAGTGAAAAAAAATAAAGTTTTACAAAAAAAGTTTCAAGTTTCCCCCCCCCCAAAAAAAAACGTCATTTTTTACAAAATAATATAAAAAAAATTGTAAAAAATAGTGAAAAAAAAAAAAATAGACATATTAGGTATCGCCGCGTCCGTATCGACCGGCTCTATAAAAATAGCACATGATCCACCCCGTCAGGTGCACGCAGTAAAAAAAAAAAAAAAAAAAACTGTGCCAAAACAGACATTTTTGGGTCACCTTGCCTTACAAAAAGTGTAATAGCAGGTGATCAAAAAAGCGTATGTACCCCAAAATGGTACCAATCAAACCGTCATCTTGTCCCACAAAAAATGAGACCCTACCTAAGACAATCGCCTGAAAAATAAAAAAAATATGGCTCTCAGAAAATGGCAACACAAAAAGTATTTTATTTTGTTCAAAAAAAAACATCTAATGTGTAAAACTATCCAAAAATAAAAAAGTTAGACATATTGGGTATCGCCACGTCCGTAACAACCTGCTCTATAAAAATATTGCATGAGATGGCCCCCCAGGCGAATGCTGTAAAAAATTTTTTTTAAAAACTAAGCCAAAACAGACATTTTTTTCCTTTTTGTCTCACAAAAAGTGTAATAGCAGGCGATATAAAAGGCGTATTTACCCCAAAATGGTACCAATCAAACCGTTATCTTGTCCTGCAAAAACGATACCCTACCTGAGACAATCGCCTGAAAACTGAAAAAAATATGGCTCTTTGAAAAGGGCAACACAAAATAAAGATTTTATTCTGTTCAAAAAATAAATCTAATGTGTAAAACTATCCAAAAATAAAAAAGTTAGACATATTGGGTATTGCCGCGTCCGTAACAACCTGCTGTATAAAAATATTGCATGAGATGGCCCTCCAGGCGAATGCTGTAAAAAAAATTTTAAAAAAACTAAGCCAAAACAGACATTTTTTTCCTTTATGTCTCACAAAAAGTATAATAGCAGGCGATCAAAAAGGCGTATTTACCCCAAAATGGTACCAATCAAACCATTATCTTGTCCTGCAAAAACGATACCCTACCTGAGACAATCGCCTGAAAACTGAAAAAAATATGGCTCTTTGAAAATGGCAACACAAAAAAAAGATTTTATTCTGTTCTAAAATGCATCTAATGTGTAAAACTTTCCAAAAATAAAAAAGTTAGACATATTGGGTATCGTCGCATCCGTAACAACCTGCTCTATAAAAATATTTCATGAGATAGCCCCCCAGGTGAATGTTGTAAAAAATTTTTTAAAAAAACCATGCCAAAACTGCTATTTTTTTTCACCTTGACTCACAAAAACTGTAATACAAAGCGATCCAAAAGTCTTATGTACCCCAAAATGGTACCAATCAAACCGTCATCTCGTCCCGCAAAAAATGAGCCCCCACATAAGACAATAACTCAAAAAGTTAAAAATCAACGGCACCCGCAAACCAATCCATCAAAATCTGTTCTGCAAAATCCATATGGCGCTCCTTCTGTTTTGAGTCCTGCCATGTGCCCCCACAGCAGTTTACAACCAAATATGGGGTGTTGCCGTATTCAGGAGAAAATGGGTAACAAATTATGGGGTGCTTTTCTCCTGTTACCCCTTGTGAAAATGAAAAATTTGGGGCTAAAGCAACATTTTATTGGAAGAAATGAAACTTTTCATTTTCACAGCCTGGTGTTTCCAAATTCCGTAAAACGCTTAGGGGGTCAAAGTGGCCAGAACCCCCCTTAATATATTCTTTGAAGGGTGTAGTTTCCAAAATGGAGTAACTTTATGAGGGTTTCCACTGAAGGGGTACGTCAGGGTCTCTCAATTACAAAATGGTGCCTAAAAACTATTCTAGCAAAATCTGCCTCCAAAATCCGTATGGCGCTCCTTTCTTTCTGACCACTGCCACAAACCCATAGAGACGTTTACCACTACATATGGGGTATTTCTGTAAACTGCAGAATCAGAGTAATGAGTATTGAGGTTTAGTTTGCTGTTAACCCTTGCTGTATTGCAAGAAAAAAAATATTAACATGAATAATCTACCAAAAAAGTGAAATTTTGAAATTTCACCTCCATTTTCCTTTAATTCTTGTGGAACACCTGAAGGGTTAACAAAGTTTGTAACAGCAGTTTTTTATAACTTGAGGGGTGTAGTTTCTAAAATGGGGTCATTTATGGGGGGTTTCATTATGTAAGCCCCTCAAAATCACTTTATATCTGAATTGGTGTTTAAAAAAATGGTTTTGGAAAATTTGGTGAAAATTTGAAAAATGGCTTCTAAACTTCTAAGCCCTCTAACGTCCTAAAAAAGTAAAATTACATTTACAAAATGATGCCAACATAAAGTAGACATAAGGGGAATGTAAAATAATAACTATTTTTGGAGGTATTACTGTGTATTTTGAAAGTAGAGAAATTGAAATTTGGAAATTTTTCCAAATTTTTGGTAAATTTGGGATTTTTTCATAAATAAGGGTGAAATATATTGACTCAAATTTATGACTGTCATGAAGTACGATGTGTCACAAGAAAACAATCTCAGAATGGCCTAGATAAGTAAAAGCGTTCCAAAGTTATTACCACATAAAGTGACACATGTCAGATTTGCAAAAAATGGCCCGGTCAGGAAGGTGAAAACAGGCCCGGGGTTGAAGGGGTTAAAGGAGATGCGCAGTCATGGGCCTTTTCCCTGGTGACCGGTTCGCAGTCTCTCCGGTCGGTAGATGAATTTTTTAAGGCTTTGGGGATTATCTATGATGACCCGGATCGTATCTCCCTGGCTGAGACCCAGATACGTGACCTTTGTCAGGGTAAGCGCTCTGTTGAGATCTATTGCTCTGAGTTCCGGAGGTGGGCGACCAATACTGAATGGAATGATCCTGCTCTACATAGCCAATTCTGTCAGGGGTTATCTGAAGGGCTGAAGGACGCTTTGGCCTTTCATGAAACCCCTGTGTCTTTGGAAGCTGCCATGTCCCTTGCTGTACGCATGGATAGGCGCCTGAGAGAGCGATCTAGGGGCCCCCGCTCTCAGGACGTACTATCACATAGCGAACTGTCTTCCTATGACACTTTGGGTGAATATTCCCCTAGGTTGATGTCAGGGGACGAACCTATGCAATTAGGGGGAGCCACTCCTGTTTCCACTCGTAAGCATTTTGGTAATAAAAAGGGTGTGTGTTTTTTCTGGGGTCAGAAAGGACACTTTATCAATGTATGTTCATGCTTTCAATCTCTTAAAGAGAGAAAAGGGGGCGTTGAATTCTCATGTCACTCTTGGTGGGGTGGGTAGGGAGACTGAAAATGTGCATTTGTCTTCATCCTGTAGTACCCGTTTTCTCCTGACTGCCGAGGTGGCACTAGAGTCAAAGGTTGTAAAAATTGAGGTGTTTATTGACAGTGGGGCAGGGGTGAACTTGATTGATGCTCAGTTTGTCCGCATGCATGGATTGTCGCCGAGTTCTTTGGATAAGAGGATTTCTGTGTTTGCCATTGATTCTGCACCTCTATCTCAGAAGTGTTTGTCTCAAATGGTGATATCAAATTAAGAGTGGATGAATTTCATCAGGAGCTTATTTCATGTTTTGTGTTGGAAGGTCTTCCTGCGCCTGTGGTTCTGGGTTTACCGTGGTTAAGCAAACATAATCCTTCCATTGACTGGCATACTAGACAAATTGTGGATTGGGGCGATTATTGTGTTGACAATGCCTTAATACATCTTTTTCTGCTTTAACCACTAAGACTCTTCCTTCTTTTATATCGGATTTCTCTGATGTATTTTCTGAAGGTGGATGTCAGGATTTACCCCCTCACCGGGAATACGATTGTCCTATCAATCTTATCCCTGGAGCAAAATTGCCCAAATCTAGGCTGTATAACCTTTCTGGACCTGAGAGAACGGCCATGAAGGAATATACTGTATTGCTGAGAGTTTGGCTAAAGGACATATTAGGCCTTCCAAATCTCCTGTGGCAGCAGTTCTTTTTTGTTAAGAAAAAGGACGGAACCCTTAGGCCATGTCTGAATTTCCGTGAACTCAATAGGATTACTGTCCGTGAGCCGTACCCCCTTCCTTTGATTCCTGACTTGTTTAACCAGATTGTGGATGCCAAGGTGTTCTCCAAGTTGGACTTAAGGGGGGCATATAATCTGGTCAGGATCAAGGAAGGGGATGAATGGAAGACGGCCTTTAACACTCCTGAGGGCCACTTTGAGAACCTAGTCATGCCTTTTGGGTTGACCAATGCTCCTGCTGTCTTCCAGCATTTTTCTAATGACATTTTTCATCACCTGGTGGGGAGGTTTGTAGTCGTGTATTTGGATGACATACTAATCTATTCTCCAGATATTCTGACACATCATGATCAAGTGAGGCAGGTGTTGCAAATCTTAAGAGATAACAAGTTGTATGCAAAATTAGAGAAATGTGTTTTTGCTCTACATGAGGTGGAATTCTTAGGATACTTGCTTTCATCTTCAGGTTTTCGTATGGATCCAGAGAAAGTCTGTGCTGTTCTGAACTGGGACTAACAAGAAAATCTGAAGGCTCTAATGCGATTTTTGGGGTTCACCAACTATTACCAAAAATTTATTAAGAACTATTCGACAATAGTTAAACCCTTAACTGACATGACTAAGAAAGGGACGGATGTCTCAGTGTGGTCAGATGCAGCGTTGCAAGCCTTCTCCGCTGTGAAGGAGTGCTTTTCTTCTGCCCCTATATTGGTGCAGCCAGATGTGTCACAACCTTTCATTGTGGAGGTTGACGCATCCGAGGTGGGGGTAGGAGCAGTTTTATCACAGGGCCCGTCACCTTGTAAATGGCGCCCATGTGCTTTTTTTTTCGAAAAAACTCACTGCGGCGGAGAGAAATTATGTGGGTAACAGAGAGTTACTGGCCATTAAGTTGGCTTTTGAGGAATGGCGTCATTGGTTGGAAGGGGCGATCACGGTATTCACTGATCACAAAAATCTGGCTTATCTGGAGTTGGCTAAATGATTTAATCCGAGGCAGGCCAGAAGGTCTTTGTTCTTCACCGGATTCAATTTCATTGTCACATATCGTCCTGGGGTTAAGAATGTGAAGGCGGATGCCTTGTCACGTAATTTTTACCGGAGGTGGTGATTTTGAAGATCCGAGCTCTATACTGTTTGAAGGAGTGGTGGTATCCGCTCTTTAAACTGATCTTGAGGCTAAAGTGTTTGAGGCCCAGGGAGATGCACCGGAGTCTTGCCCTCCTGGGAAGTTGTTTGTTCCTTCTGATTTGCGTCATAAGGTGTTTGAGGAGCATCATTCTTCGGTGCTTGCGGGACACCCTGGGAGTAAATCCACTGTCGACCTCATCTCTCGTAGATTCTGGTGGCCAGGGCTGCGTAAGTGTGTTGAGGACTATGTGTCAGCCTGTAGTGTCTGTGCACGCGCTAAGGTGACACATACTTGACCTTCTGGACCCCTACTTCCATTACCCATCCCGTCCAGACCATGGACTCACCTATCCATGGACTTCATCACTGATCTGCCTGAGTCGTCTGGTAAGACAGTTATTCTAGTGGTTGTAGATCGTTTTAGTAAAATGGCACACTTTATTGCATTACCCGGACTCCTCAATGCTAAAACTCTTGCACAAGTGTTTGTTGACAACATTGTGAAACTTCATGGCATTCCCACTGACGTGGTCTCTGATCGTGGGACTAAGTTTGTGTCCAGATTCTGGATGGTGTTCTGTAGTCGGCTCGGAGTACAACTGTCTTTTTCCTCTGCCTTTCATCCCCAGATGAATGGACAGACTGAGTGTACCAATCAGAGTCTGGAGACTTACTTGAGATGTTTTGTCTCTGAGAACCAAGAGGAGTGGTCCTCGTTTTTGTCTCTGGCTGAGTTTGCCATAAATAATCGCAGACAGGGCTCCACTGGTAAGTCACCATTTTTTGGTGCATATGGCTTTCACCCGCAGTTTGGCACATTTTCTGGTTCTGATACTTCTGGTATTCCTGAGGAAGAACGTTTTTTGTCATCATTGTCTTCTATATGGCGAAAAATTCAAAATAACTTCATAAATATGGGTAACAAGTACAAACATGTGGCTGACAGGAAACATATGAATGGTCCGGACCTAAGTGTGGGTGATTCTGTGTGGCTGTCTACTAGGAACATTAAGTTTAAAGTTCCTTCTTGGAAGTTGGGTCCAAGATTTATTGGCCCATATAAGATCACGGCCATTATTAATCCTGTAGCATTTTGTCTTGAACTTCCTCAGGCCCTGAAAATCCATAATGTGTTTCACAGATCTTTGTTGAAGAGATGTTGAACCTCTGGAGCCATCTCCCTTGCCACTCGCGCCTGTCTTGGTAGATGGTAATTTGGAATTCCAGATTGTCAAGATCATTGATTCTCGAGTTCTCCGTGGGACTCTTCAATATCTTGTTCATTGGAAGGGTTATGGTCCTAAGGAGAGGTCATGGGTACCAGTATCTGATGTGAATGCCAGTCGTTTGGTGAAAGCCTTTCACAGGTGTCATCCTGATAAAGTTGGTCCTCGGTGCCCGGAGGTCACCCGTAAAAGGGGGGGGGGTAATGTCACGAGTTGGCTTGCATCTGGTATCAGACGTTCTACGCAGCTTTCAAAAGTGACATAATTTGACATGTTTTCCCCTTGGTTTGGTTTCTGGTTACCAAACCCCTTCCCCTCAGCTGTTGTAGGTGTGGTAATTTTCTCTCCTCTATTTATTCCTTCATTTCCGAGTATTCACTGTGGTTTATACTTTCTGCCTACTTTGTAGTGTGTGGTGTGGATCTCAGCTGAGATCCAGTTGCTGCTATATCTGCTTTAAGATAAGTGACATTTTCCCTTTTGTGGTTTTCCTTCTGGAGTCTCCTGTTTGTCCTTACTCTTGGAGGAACGGGTTGACTTTTTTCCTGTGTCACTAGCTGCAGGGTTCTTTAGGGTGAATTGATTATTAGGTTCCTGTGTATGAACTCTCCTACCACTAAAGCTTGTTCATACTGGTAGTCAGTCAGGGCCTAGTTTCAGGGTTCCCTGCAGGAGGTGACCGTTTCCCTGGTTTTGGTCTTTTCCCTTACCTTGTACTCTCGGTGTGGCTATTCCCTCCACACCAGAGCGTGACACTCAGAATGAATTCGATAAGTAAAAGTGTTCCAAAGTTATTACAACATAAAGTGACACATGTCAGATTTGCAAAATATGGCCTGGGCAGGAAGGTGAAAACTGGTCTGGGGTTGAAAGGGTTAATCTATGTAGGGTTTTAAGGGGCTCATGTGGAGGCTTGATGACATATACTTGTTGATAAGTGACCTAATCATAGCTTTCCCTCTATACAAATGAATGCTTAATTTTAACATTGTATATAAATTCTATACAGTATGATGTACCATATTTTTGTTTTATAAGATGCACCTGATGATAAGTGGCACGTTGGGTTTAGAGGAGGAAAATAATAAAAAAAATATTTTTCACCAGACCTCAGAACAAACCCCCAATCTTCATCAGACCTTCAAGCTACACCCTCAGTCTTCATCAGACTTCATATCACATCCTCACATCAGACCTCAGATCAGACCCCCATATCAGACCTCAGATCAGATTCATATATCATATCACACCCCCATGTCCGACTTCAGATCAGGCCACGTTATTTGATCAGACCCCCATGTCAGACCTCAGATCAGATGTAAAATAAATAAATTCACTTACCTTTACTGAAGCCAAGGCAAAATGCGCGTCAAAGTGCGTTCTTGGACCCGTTACCCCATGTTCCCATAAACATGTCCACAGGTTGGTTATTGTCCTGACCTTAGTTTAGGTTATATTTGTTTGGATTTTTTTCCTTATGTTTCTCCTGGTCCTACAGCGATTTTCGGGTGGTTTACCATTTAAGTGGGTATGTTACTTTATCCCCTCTGTAGTATTGGGTTTGCTATGTAGATCTGATATCATTATTTCCTGATATTATTTTGATTGATTCAGGCTTACCTACGTTTGTGATATTCACATGTATTTCCATCTTTTGTGGGAGCTATGTGGGTGCTTTAGGATCCATACACAGTACGGCGTTTGTGGACATTGTTCCATATCTAGATTATTTTTTTCCCTATTTTACATGATTTATGTCTAAATTTTTATGTAAATATAGTAACATAGTAACATAGTTTATAAAGCTGAAAAAAGACATCTGTCCATCCAGTTCGGCCTGTTTTCCTACAAGTTGATCCAGAGGAAGGCAAAAAACCCCTGTGAGGTAGAAGCCAATTTTCCCCACTTTAGGGAAAAAAATTCCTTCCCGACTCCAATCAGGCAATCAGAATTACTCCCTGGATCAACAACCCATCTCTAGTAACTATAACCTGTAATATTATTACCCTCCAAAAATACATCCAGGCCTCTCTTGAATTTTTTTAGTGAACTTACCATCACCACCTCCTCAGGCAGAGAGTTCCATAGTCTCACTGCTCTTACCGTAAAGAACCCTCTTCTATGTTTGTGTACAAACCTTCTTTCCTCCAGACGCAGAGGATGTCCCCTCATCATAGTCACAGTCCTGTGGATAAATAGATCATGGGAAAAATCTCTGTACTGACCTCTGATATATTTAACCCCTTCACGACCGCCATACGGCTATATACGTCCTATCTGCACATGCCCCGTGCAGATAGCACGTATATAGACGTGCAGGCGGCCCTTTAATCCCAGCGCTGATCAGCGCTGGGATTAAAGCTCCTGCTCCTGCAATCTAGCAGGAGCAGGTCGGGTCCCGGCTCACAGACAGAGCGGGGACCCTGAGGAGAAGACAGGAGCGGTTTATTACCGCTTCTGTCTTCTCCTAAGCCGGAGGAGAGCCTTACCTGCTCTGCCGGCGCAGGAGGAATGAAGCGGCAGCGCCGCTTCCTGTGTTAGACCCGGCGGTCACGTGACCGCCGGGTGTCTCGGGCAGGGGCAGTGCTGCAGGGTCTAAGGAGACCCTGATCAGCTCTGCCTGTGTGTAATGAGCCCCCAGGGGGCTGTTTTCCCCTGTAACTGGGGCTCCTGTGGATGCCCCAGTTACAGTGGAAACAGTGGGAAAAAAAAGTGTAAAAAAAAGAAAAAAAAAAAAAGTCAGTCCTCCAGAGGTCTTTTAATGACCTCCTGGGGGACATATTAGTTGTCAAAAATAAATTAATATATAAGTAAAAAAATAAATAAAAAACAAACAAAAAAAGTGTAAAAAAAAAAAATTAAACACGCAGTCGCCAATGTAAACAGTCACCATAGTCGCCCCGTCAAATAAAATCTATACATGCTATATATCAAAATGATCGTCATCAAATAGGGAACCCATTGCAATAATTAATTTGTGTGTCAGTTTTAATATTTAAAAAAAAAATCTATAATTAAAAAAAAATCCTTTTTTTTTAATAAGAATTAGCGTTTTTTTGTCTAAATTAAACCTAAAAAAATATAAAATATCTTTAAAAAAACATTCTAATAATAAGTCCTAAGTGTCAAGTAAAAAAAATAGCAAAAATTATTTTCGTATTCAAACGAAAAAAAAAATTAGGGTCACTAAGCCACCATGTGCCCAAATCACAAAAAGTTGCCTGGACATTCAGGCCTTTTATAGGTCCGGTCATGAAAGGGTTAAACATAGTTATTAGATCTCCCCTCAGTCGTCTTTTTTCTAAAGTGAATAAGCCTAATTTTGATAATCTTTCTGGGTACTGTAGTCCACCCATTCCAGTTATTACTTTAGTTGCCCTCCTCTGAACCCTCTCCAGCTCTGCTATGTCTGCCTTGTTCACAGGAGCCCAGAACTGTACACAGTACTCCATGTGTGGTCTGACTAGTGATTTGTAAAGTGGCAGGACTATGTTCTCATCACGGGCATCTATGCCTGTTTTGCTGATAAGAGCAAGACTTCAGGTTCGGATACTCTTTAAAGAGAGACTCTTAACTGAACTACAGCTACACTTCAAAGGAAGGTTTATAATATGATTTTATTAAATATAATAAGTAGTGTATACATATAGTGATATAATGTCCTTCTTTTGCACTTATTTATACACAAAGGATAAAGAACATAATACACAATTAAATCAACACTTCATCTGCAGTCCTGACTACATCCAGAATGAAGGTACATACATCACCAATTGAGTTATCATCATCTGACAGCGACATCAGCTGGGAAGCCCTTTCAGCGAAAGCAGTCAGAGTCTCGATCGGGAAAACACCGGTCCCTACACGAGGCGTCCCCCCGTAGGATGAGCTTCTGACTTATTTCGTGAAGTGTTACATCTATATACCAATTAAACAAAGAGCTCCATTCCCTAGTGGAATGTAGCCAGCACATGCGCTGTATAATTGTCACTGTGTACGTGTTGTTCATCTGCTCTCACCGCAGACCTTGGAGCTGCCAGTTACCAGGCCCGCAGCGAGTCAGAATCCCAAAACAACCTTGAGAAAATATGTAGACAAAACCTTACTCCGTGCACCTGCATTCACAGGTCTTAAATCAACACTTTAATTGAACAGATACAAAATGGAATTCAAATGATCAGAAACTTCATCTTCACACTTTAATGCCTCTTTTGATGCAACCCATTATCTTATTGGGGTTGGCAGCAGCTGTCTGACACTGGTTTCTACAGCTTAGTTTGCTGTTCACTAAAATTCCTAGGTCCTTTTCCATGTCAGAGTTACCCAATATTTTACCATTTAGTATGTACTGGTGACTTGCATTATTTCTTCCCATATACATAACCTTACATTTATCAGTGTTAAACCTCATCTGCCACTTCTCTGCCCAAGCCTCCGGTCTATCCAGATCTATCTTTAGCAGTATACTGTCCTCTTCTGTGTTAATTACTTTACACAGTTTAGTGTCATCTGCAAAAATTGATATTTTACTGTGCAAGCCTTCTACAAGATCATTAATAAATATATTGAAGAGAATAGGGCCCAATACTGACCCCTGTGGTACCCCACTAGTGACAGTGACCCAATCTGAGTATTTACCATTAATAACCACCCTCTGTTTTCTATCACTGAGCCAGTTAGTTACCCACATACAGACATTTTCTCCCAGGCCAAGCATTCTCATTTTATATACTAACCTTTTGTGGTACCGTGTCAAATGCTTTGGGGGAAGTCCAGATATACGACATCCATTGATTCGCCGCGGTCCAGTCTAGAACTTACCTCCTCATAGAAACTGATTAAATTGATCCCTCATGAAGCCATGCTGATATGGAGTAATTTGCTTATTTTCATTGAGGTACTCCAAGATAGCATCTCTTAGAAAGCCCTCAAACAGTTTACCCACGACAGATGTTAAACTTACCGGCCTATAGTTCCCGGGGCTCTGTTTTTGGACCCTTTTTGAATATTTGCTATGTGCCAATCCTGTGGAACACTCCCTGTCAGTATAGAGTCCTTAAATATATTAAGCAATGACATTACTTAATTATCTTAGGATACGGGGGTGTATGCCATCCGGTCCTTGAGATTTGTCTATTTTAATCTTTTTAAGACGCAGCTCTACTTCTTCCTGGGTCAGACAGGGCACTTTTAATGGGGAATTTACTTTTATATTCTGCATTTCATCTGACAGTTTATTTTCCTCAGTGAATACAGTGGAGAAAAAGATATTTAGTAGCTTTGCTTTCTCCTCATCGCTCTCTGCAACTCCCCCCTTATTACTCTGTAAGGGGCCGACACCTTCAGGTTTATACTTTTTACCATTTATATAATTAAAGAACATTTTAGGGTTAGTTTTACTCTCTTTGGTGATTAATCTCTCGGTCTCTAGTTTGGCTGTTTTTATGTGTCTTTTACATATTCTATTTTTTTCCTTATAGTTTTTCAATGCTTCCTCGCTCCCCTCCTGTTTTAGTGATTTAAATGATTTCTGTTTGTAATTTATTGCTTTCTTTACAGTTCTGTTTATCCACATTGGTTTTTTCTTGTTCCTTAACCTTTTCGATGAATCTACACAGATGGTGAGCGGCGATAATGCCATTATCAGTGTAACCATCCCACTTCTGTGTCTACTAACAAGCTCGCTGCTCACAATAATGGCCGATGCTCTTCGTGTGAAAGAGGTGGAAATGGGGGAAGAGAAGACCCTACACAGGGTAATAGCCAGACCACCCTTGATTCGTCTTCTCAGCGCCAATTGGAGGAGGAGCAGGAGATGGTTGCAATAAATAATATATACAAGGTTTTGAGTCCTGCTTATTTTTCTCCTATTATAGGGTTTTTGTATAGGTTGTTGTTCAATTAGAGCAGGCTGTGTAATATTGTTTTTTGAGGCTTATTTGTTTTTTTCTTATTTTGATATTTGACTAGAGTGAAGAGCTGATTTAGATACAAAAAGGGAACTGAGAGTGTCCATGTCATAATTTGTGAAAATAAGTGCAAATATAAATAAATAAATAAATAAACCATGTAAGCACATCTATAACTGTTCACCATTTGTACATCACAGGTTGAAAGGAACTGTATGGAGGACACTCAAGAGCCTGCTTAAAGGGGTTGTATCACTTCAGCAAATAGCATTTATTATGCAGAGTAAGGTAATACAAGCCACTTACTAATATTGTTATTGTTCCTGTCGGGGCGTAGCATGAGTCCTCCCTCCACCTCCCTTAGCCGGCTGGGAAGTTTTGTGTCTGTGGTTTGGATTGCACTTACACCTGACCGGGGCTTCGCTCTGGCCGGGGACATCGTTCTGGCTCCTGCTGTTGTGGACGAAGGGGCCTTGGATGAAGACGCTGTGGTGCCGATGTGACCTACCCCGTGCCGCGGAAGAAGTCTGGGTTGGTCTCCCTGTGGTGGCAGTGGCGTTCTTCCGCGTCTTCCCCTTGAGGGTGCCACGTGGCTCAGCGTCGCTGCGCTGCTGCGGGGGACGCAGGCGGGTGTGAGCGAGTTCTGGATGTGGCTCTCCCCTGAATCTACAGGCTCCTGTTGGAGCTGATAAGTCTGGCCGGTGGAGAGACCTTCAGAGACCCCCAGTGGAAGGCGACTCGGATGATCTTGGAGGGCCACCATTTCTCTGCTTCCTGATTGGCTGGGTATGCCTGGCTGCCCACCTTGCTCTCTCCTGGCCTTTGGTGGGCCAGGAGCCTTTTACATTACTTATGTGGTTACTAACTTATTGTTGGTCTTCGGATTCGATGAACTAACCCTCCTGGTGTGTGTCCCTACAGCAGATTTTGACTTTTTTATTTGCCTGATTTATCTCCTTTTTGGCCTCCCTGTCTTGGTTACTAACTTCCTCCTCCTGTACTCTTTGGAAGAACTAATCCCTCTGTGGCATGTTCATACAGTAGACAATATTACTTGTCGCACTGTTGGATTAACATCTCTGCAACTAATCTGTTTTTGGACGCGATTGCTTCCATTGATCTAAATATTGTGGTTGATAAGCCTAACTTTTGCTTTATATTTTTCATTGCATGCATTATATGTTATATTACTTGTTGGGGCTTATTCGCTATTGATATTGATTGATATTGGAGTGGTAACAAAGAAGGAAGGGGGATAAGAGAGAGGGGAAGGAGAGGGAAAGAGGTTAGGGGGAAGGGGAGGGAGATAAGGAGGGGGAAGGAAAGAAAAGGGGAAAGAGAGAGGAGGGAGAGAAAAAAGGAAACAAAAAAAAATGCCCCCTAAACCGCCCTCTAGAAGGTCGGGGGGTGGGGCAGTTTCCCCTGCAGGCAAGGTGTCTAATAAACCAGAACCATCTACAAAATTAGATACATTTTGGAAGACCCCGCAAGTTAAAACACGATCTGCACCAAAAAAATCAGATATATAGAGCGCTTGCGGGGATAATGAGGGCTCTCGTTTCAGAGTATTAGAAAATGAAGAGCTGGAAGCGCAATCTGTGGAAACTCCAGATATACTGCAGGAGATACTTTCTACGGTTAAAAAAAGTAATGAAGTACTGGAGGATCTACAGGAACAAATGAGAGTCACACAAAATGATATCACTAAAATTAGAAATGATATTAATAAGCTGAATGATCAGGTTAAAAACCAGGGGGACAAAATGAGTAAAGTAGCCAAGGAGGTTGAAAGCAATAAAAAAACTATGCAATTCCATGGTTTCACAGTTTAAAGACCTCTCTAATAAAATGACAGATTTGGAGGATCGAGCTAGGCGCTGTAATTTACGATTTGTTGGCTTTCCTGAGGTAGGCCTTTCAGAGGTAGGGGGTGGGATGCCAGGCCGGGTCTTTTTTTTTTTTTTCTTGCGGTAGATGAGTGGATTGAATGATAGAGTAAAGCGTTGTGCTGTGTTTGATATTATATCTCGTTTTCTTCCAGCAATCGTATGTCTAATGGAAACTCATTTAGTGGCAGGGCTGCCATCAGGAATTTCGGGGCCCCCTACAGGCAAATTTCGCGGGCCCCCCCCTTTCGGGTAAACTTTACAGACTTGCTTAATATGCAGCAGCCTCCACATAGCACATTACATCTTTCTTTTTTTACGGCATATCACAACTGCTTTTTTTTGCCCAAAAGATTAGTAAGCCTGCCACCGCGACAAGGTAGACTCTTTAGGCAGGATCCTACCCTAGGCTAATGTTTTTATGCTACATGTTATATTATTATTATTCACACACTGATAAACATTTTCAATAGGGAAACACAGTTGCCATTAAATTCAGTTACATGCTTGTAAGTGCAGAGTGTTGAGGCACATTGTGTTGATCTGAGGTCTGATGGGGGCACAAGACGCTGATCTGAGGTCTGATGGGGGCACAAGACGCTGACCTGAGGTCTGATGGGGGCACAAGACGCTGATCTGAGGTCTGATGGGGGCACAATGTGTTGATCTGAGGTTTATTATCCCTGTACTGTGACATCACTGTGTGTATTATCCCTGGACTTTGACATCACTGTGTTTATTATCCCTGGACTGCGACATCACTGTGTTTATTATCTTTGTACTGTGACATCACTGTGTTTATTATCCCTGTACAGTGACATCGCTGTGTTTTATCAGGGATAATAAACACAGTGATGTCACCGAACAGGGATAATAAACACAGTGATGTCACCGAACAGAGATAATAAAAACAGTGATGTCACAGTACAGAGATAATAAACACAGTGATGTCACAGTCCAGGAATAATAAACACAATGATGTCACAGTACAGGGATAATAAACACAGTGATGTCACAGTCAAGGGATAATAAACACAGTGATGTCACAGTACAGAGATAATAAACACAGTGATGTCACAGTCAAGGGATAATAAACACAGTGATGTCACAGTACAGAGATAATAAACACAGTGATGTCACAGTCAAGGGATAATAAACACAGTGTACAGAAAGTAAAAAAAAATATATATATACTTACCTTTTTCATAGCAGCAGGGCCAGCATCATCAGAGTAGGAGATCTTCTTCTCATGTCTGAAGGGGGCGGGGCCTATGCTGACGGCCGGCTGTCTGCTCCTTCCTGCAACAGGCAACTGTCTCTACATCCTATGGACGCAGAGACAGCTGCCAGAGGCCTGGGCCCCCCTTTCTTGACGAATCTGCCCGGGCCCCCCACAGCAGGTTCTGCTGTACCCCCCTGATGACGGCCCTGTTTAGTGGATCAAAGCCTGCTGTGGGTGAAGAGAAAATGGGCTGCCTTTGAGTATCACGCTATGTTTTCCTCTTATTCTAGAGGGGTATCAGTATATGTGCATAGAGATATAGATTTTGTGACAACTTCTGTGACGGTAGACCCGGCAGGCAGGTATATATTCTGGTATGGTAAGTTGGAGAAGGTTGCCTGTATATTGGCTTTCGTTTATATCCCTCCCCCATTCTCTATTGAGCTACTGATGGTGTTGCTAGATTTCAGTGGTCGGTATGGGTCTGTTCCAATTTTGACCACTGGGGATTTTAATTGTGTTATGGACCCGTCCTTAGATAGACTTAGGCAAGGAAAGCTCGTTAGTTCCTCTGTTACCCCTCTTGGGAAGTTTACCCAGGAGACTGGACTGTTGGATGTGTGGAGGAATCCCAGTCGTAAATGTTTTTCTTGCTTCTCCAGGACCCATGGGTCTCTGTCCAGGATAGATATGGCGTTGGTCAGTGAAAATTGTCTTGATCTGATTCGCGATGTGCAATATAAAGCGGGGAGTATGTCCGACCATTCTTTGTTGGTAGTGGACTTATGTTTGGGGAATGAGGGGCTGGGGAATGGGAGAGCATTTAGATTAAACCCGCATTGGTTGTCTATTCTGGATAGGGACGACATTGGAAGGGGAATTCAGGAATTCTGGGATCTCAACGTTAATACAGCCCCAATTGATATTGTATGGGACACCCTCAAGGCTTATCTTAGAGGGGTGTTTTTCAAGAATATCTGTGCCGCTAGGCGCGCCTTTGGGGCGAGGGAGGCGGAGCTGTTGGAATTAAGAAAGCAGATGGAATCGGCATATACAGAAGATACCCCCTCTAGGTATGAGAGCTTCCAGGTGGCAGATAGGAACTATCAGGAGTTTTTGCGAACTAAAGCGGAACAGCGGATATTCTTTTCCGGTCAGAAGTATTTTTGTGAAAGTGGAAAATCTGGGAGATTGTTAGCGGGAGTGATACGTAATCAGACTGTCCGGAATAGAATAGACCGTTTGTTATCTGCAGATGGCTCAGTTATAACAGATACACGGGGGATCGGGGAGGAATTTAGACAGTACTATGCAGAGGTTTATAAATCGGATATATCTGGTACAGAATTTGTGGCACCACCTGCTTGCATGGAGGGGATTGCTTTTCCTACCCTCTCAGACTCAGAACGGGACAATTTGGATGCTCCTTTGGTTGAGCAAGAACTGGAGGATGCAGTGAAGTCTTTCTCGGGCAATACTTGTCCGGGTTCAGACGGTCTCCCTTTTGAGTTATATAGAAGGTTTGGAAAGAGTTTATTCCCAAAATTGTTGGCGGTTTTTTAACCATTCGTTTGAGACGGATATGTTACCCGGTTCGATGAGGGAAGCTATTGTAACACTAATATTAAAAAAAGGGGGAAAACGGAGTAGATAAGGAGGCTTATAGACAAATTTCCCTATTGAATACGGATGTGAAAATTTTGGCTAAGGCCATGGCTCGGAGATTGAGCAGGGCTATTGGCTCTATAGTCCACTCGGACCAGGCAGGTTTTATTCCGGGGAGACAGATTAAAGGAAATGTAGATCGTTTATATGCTAATATTCAAATGGGAGTGGGGGAGGGCCGTTCAGTCCTGTCTTTGGATGCCACAAAGGTGTTCGACAGGGTCGAATGGCCCTTCCTGTTTACGGCCCTAGGGAAATTTGGTCTCGGCCCTGGTTTCCTGAAGTGGGTAAGAGTCTTGTACTCTATGCCTGTTGCTAAAATTCTGGTTAATGGGGTATTGTCGAAATCCTTTTCACTGGGAAGAGGACTC
>ONZH01007907.1:0-42444 GCA_900303285.1 Rhinella marina | reverse complement strand
ATCAATATATATAACTCGGAGAACCCCTTTAACCTGTGGTCTCAAAGCACCCCAATAGAAGCATGTTCTGCTTCAATATTTCAATTCCTATGCTTTCCCTACACTTCTATTCAGCAATTTGTACTTTTGAGGAGGTTTTCTATCAGTTTCCCTAGCGCCTGCAAACATCTCTCCTTGTACTGAGTTCACTGGAAAATGGCTGAATCCAAGATGGCTGAGGCTATTCATTGGGCTGTGACATAACAGGGCTGGCTGGCTGCTGATTAGCTGCATGCATGGCATTGTGGGTGATCCCTCCCCCCCTCATGTTCCTTTCTCCATGTCCAAACACGTGCAGCCTCCATTTTAGTGGAAAAAAAAAAAAAAGATTTGTCACTATGAATTGTCAGGAAATTCTAAATCACTGTGAATCGAATGATTCCTGAAATTCGTATCAAATTCCATCCAAATTCGTCCGATTCGATTCGGTCATCTCTAGTAATTACACCTGCTCAATGCTACTGATGTTACGGCGAGCAGGTAAACAATGAAGAGGAGCCATCCAGTCTAATACCGCGTCTACTTATTTTGGCCTCACCATTCGCACAGCAGAATGTCCTGTCATCTGCGTGCACCAGAGGAAGTTGTTTCATTTGGGCACGTAGGTGGCACAGATTGACCACGTCCTCTCTCTGCAGCAGGAGCTCCACTACCACCAACACCAGCAGCAACATGACCAGGGCCACGTCCCTTAGTTGATGCTCTTCTCATTCTTTGAGGTCACCCACAAAATTGACAGACAGATGGAAGTGTATATAACCCCAAAAATGGGTTTATGTCACACACGGAATTAACAGACGGATTAACTATTATATTTCTGTGTCATGGATGCAAAGGAGGTGTAATAGACCCCAAAAAATGGCTGTAGGTCAGACACAGAATTGCCAGATGAACAATGTTTTTCTGTGTCACAGGTGCAGAGCCTTATTTTAGACTGCACCCAGAGCCTGATTGTCTAACACTGTCCCTCATTCGAGCTATGTCCTGTCCCTACACTAGTTAGAGCAGAATCCGGTATTTATGCAGGCCGGGTCACATACTGCGCCGGACAATCACAGTCATGCCAATACTAGGCATGACTGTGATGGCTTCCAAGTGCCCACAGCTGAAAATCTTGTTGACGGGCTGCACTGCAGCCTTTCAACAAACTTTTAGCATCCGAACACAGTTTGGATGCCCGAACCCTCAATGTTTGGTACAAACCTGAACTTTACACTTTACGACCATTACATTGTTGAGGTTGCAACTAATATTGCTTTTTGGAATTCAATCAGTCACTCCGAATCAAGTAGGCATGTGTGTACACTTATCTAAGAAAAGACACTGACTCAGTATATATAGTTCAGCATCAGATCCATGACATGCCTCGTGGCTGCTGTCTCTATAGCTCTGAAGTTCCTCTTTTATTATAACGGTACATATCTTCACAGAAAAAGGAGAAGGGGCGTAAGCATGCAAATAACTAATAATGTATATATCTTCTTGTACTCCTACGTGGTCTTGATTGGGCAAGGAGTCTCATGCCATCCTGCATCACTGCCTTGAGAAAGAGATAAGGCCCAAGTGTAGATAAGAGTAAAGGCACCATCTTAGACCTGTTGCATCAGCTAAATATGAATACATTTTATGCAAGCTTTATAAAGACTACAGAGTATAAAAGTATAAAAGTATATAACGGCACATTTGTTCCTGTCTCATCACATTATCCGGGATATTGAATTCACATTATCCTGAAGACGTGGGAAACTCAGGATTTGCAATAGAATTAAGTCCATATACCTCGACAGTCCCCCCTAAATACTGATGTTTTCCACGTCTGACCCTACCTAAAGGTGGCCTTACCAGGGGAGAGGGGGAGTTGGATTTCTTCACCAGTTTGAGACCAATGACCCCTAGACAGGACATCACCCTGTGCAGCTGGACTTTACTGGGTCAGGACCACCACTGTCCCTACTCTAACAACATGGATTTGCGACATGGAGGAGGTGTCATCAATCGGGTAGGCATGTCCTCCTCCTCTGAGTTGGCATCAACACATGTTTCTTGAGGTACGACCGGATACAGTCCTTCTGTCGCAGAATCCACGGTCTTTGATACTGTTTTTTTGATGCAAGGAATAACACACAATACCACTACTAAACATATCAGCAGCACAACTCCCAGGATTATCCCTATTCGAGTCAACCATCTTTGCCACCCACTCATCCAGGAGAAGTACTGGTCCCACAGGTCAGTAATCCCTGAATTCCTTTTGAGCTCTTGGGACAGGCTGTCTAGTTTGCTTATGGCCAAAGTCACCTTCCCATTGGGACCTGTGTTGTCGGGGATAAAGGTGCAACAGACATCTCTGACCATTTTACAGACTCCCCCCCTTCTCTGCCAATATCAAATCAAGGGCCATCCTGTTCAGGAAAGCCATGATGGAGGCAGGTCCCAACTGATCAGCCAAACCATGTAGAGCATCTCGTGTGTAATTGACAAACCTCTGTTGGTTGTAATATATGTAGTTGATCCAATCCACATTCTTATTGACTGTTATCTGAGGGAGGAGGGATTCAAACCCCGCTTTTACTTGGTCTCTAGCTTTGAACTCACTAGGCACCCCCCTGGGCACTCCTATTGCATCTATATAGACATGGGGGTCAAAACTGCCCTTTGGTAGGGAGTCACTAGACCTTCTGCGTCTGGTATTATGCCCTTGCCCCATTTCACTGTCTCTCAGGGGCATGATATGTAAGGGCATTATAGCTTTGGCCAAGGCACATTCTCCTGACCAGTTCCCCTCAAGTCTGGATCTTATTTTCATGTCTCCACAGATCCAGAAAACATCAGCCACTGATTGTACCTGGTACAAGGATTGATCCTTTGAGGCATTACTATAAGTTTCACAGTAGCCTGGCTCGAATACCCCAAAATCTCTATCCCCATCAGTGTTATTAAAACAGGTGTAGTTACCAGGGTATATGGTAATCCCATAGCTTGGGGTCGGCTTTTGAGTAACTATGGGGTATTTTACCTTCCACATTTCACAGTCTGGATTTGAGGTAGTTCTGTTAGTGAATAAACTGAGGAAACATTCCTCTATGGTTGGATTCAAGTGTAAGGGGACTGAGCCTAGATGTGGGCGGATCCCAGAGCATACATAACAATTTGACTTGTTACTTTGCATAGCAGAATACTTCATCCATTCCAGCCAGACATTGACATCACTGTATCCTGTCTCTACTGCATAGACATCCTCTATTGTAGGGTTAGAAATGGCTGTTATTCCCCCATTTTGTTGTACCTTGGTTTTCACCACTTTCCCAGTCTTATTAAATTTAGTAGTCTTCCAACGTGGTGAGTCTACCATATCATTGATGTTAAACCGTGTTCTGTAACTGTTGCTGCCTTTGTAGGTAGCCAAGATATAAGTTCCAGCATCTTTTGGGCCGGGATTCTCTATGGTCAAGACTAGTTGGGTTCCACGGCCATTACTACACGGTAGCTTATACAAAGTCATTCTAGAGAGCAAGGATCTGCCATTCTCATCTCTCCTGCTCAGGGCACTCCGTGGTTTGTATCCCCAATTTGTATCTCCAGTGTTCCAACCCACAGCCCCATAGTAAGCACAATTTGAACCATAGTAGTTATCAGTAACACATATGTATTGTGTCCCTTTTCGGCAATTATCATCAAGTGATTTGGGATTATGCAGACTTAATCCATATCCCCCAGGATTCTCATCACATTTGGCAACTTCACAAAACTCAAACTTAAAGGTTGCCAGCTTGGTACTTGATGAGTTGTACCAGAATGTAACTATCTCCCCAGTGGTTACTCCCCCATCCCGTGTGATTGCTATTTCTAGTGACACACACACACACACACACATAAAACAGATTTTGAAAAGGATAAAGATGTTCTTCATGATGATGATGGACGGGGCGAGTCCACTTTCTTGCAGTGCGAAGTATGCACCCAGGTAGGTTTTCCTTCAAGCTTCACTGAAGTGGGTGTCACCAGGAGGACTTGGAATGGTCCCTCGTACCGTGGCTCGAGACAGGTCTTCCTGATGTGTCTTTTTATCAGGACCCAGTCACCGGGCTTCAGTGAGTGAATAGCCTCGTCAGCAGAGGGATCTGGAATGGAAGACAAAACTGCAGCATGTGTGTTAGACAATTCTCGTGCAAGCTCAATCACAAATTGTACAGTTTTATCATGACTGTTAGTCAACTCTTGAGGGTTAAAGTGGGCCAACCTGGGAGCTGACCCAAACAGGATCTCAAAGGGGGTGAGGCCATGTTTAGCAAGGGGAGTGTGCCTGACATGATACAGGGCAATGGGTAGCAGTTCTGGCCAGGGGAGTGGACTGTCTTGGGTCATTTTCAGGAGTTTGGTTTTGAGTGTAGAGTTCATTCTCTCGACTTTGCCACTGCTTTGTGGGTGGTAAGGGACATGTAGGCCAAGCCCCGCCCCTAGCATGTGCCAGAGTTCCTCATAAACTTGGGCTATAAAGGCAGGACCTTGATCACTCTCAATCACTTCAGGTATTTCAAACCTGTAGACAGTCTCTGTGATGAGTTTCTTAGCCGTTACCTTTGCTGTCATGCTCGCCACAGGATAAGCTTCTGGCCATGAAGAGAACATGTCCACCAGGACCAAGACATACTCGTATTTTCCAGCTTTGGGCATCTGAATATGATCCACTTGAATCCTCTGGAATGGATATATTGGTTTAGCCAGATGTTTAGGAGGTACTTTCTCTGTTTTGGAAGGATTACAAGTTTGGCAGACTTGGCAGGCCTTGTTGTAGGCCGCAAGGGTGGTTGAGATGCCTGGGGCAAAGTAGAATTTTCGAATCAGAGCCAAGGCCTGGTTTTTTCCCCTGTGAGTGCAGCCATGAGCCCATGCTGCAATTGCAGGATACATCCTCTTGGGTAAGCAGACAAGTCCATTATTCTTCCATAATCTTCCTTCTCTCCGAGCTCCATAGGCTTCCCACTCTTTCTGTTCTTCCAAGGTAGTGTGCGTCTGTTCAGAGATGAGTTTGTCTCCCGGGGTTCTCCCTGCGCTCCAGTTGTCCATTGGGTCAAAGGGCTCTTGTAGTTTCATATCCTCCAGAGCCTTCTGTCTTTCTCTGATCACAGCCATCACATATTGCTCCTGGCACTCTTCTTCCACTCTCTGTAATGCTGCCTTCTTGGCTTCTTGGTCTGCCAGGTGGTTTCCCTGTGTTTCCTTGGAGTTCACCCTGCCATGGGCTCTGACCTTGATGATTGCGGCTTTCTTCGGGAGCTGGATAGCCTGCTTGAGGCCTCTGATATGTTCAGCATGCTTCACTGGTGTTCCAGCTGCTGTGATGAAGCCTCTATTACTCCAGAGTTGACCAAAGTCATGTGCAATCCCAAAGGCATATCTTGAGTCGGTGTAGATGTTGACCTCCTTGCCTTCTGACAGTTCACACGCCTTCTTCAAGGCTACCAGCTCTGCTTCTTGTGCTGACATGTGGTTAGGTAGTGAACCAGTCACCACCGGCTGTTGTAGGGTAACAACAGCAAATCCAGTATGGAACCGCCCACATTCGTCAGCAAACCGGGAGCCGTCGGTCCAGAGCTCCATGTCAGGATTGTCCAGTGGGGTGTCGGAGACTGTAACAGGCGAAGATGTTTCCGTGTCCATTTGTCGTATACAGTCATGGTTTAGGAACCTGAAGTATGCTTCATCCATTTCTTCTTCCTCTTCTTCTTCTGGGGAGAGATTGGAGTGTGGAGTGGGAGAAGAGTGGCAGGATTTGAGCACAGTACATCTTTGTAGTGTGATATTCTCAGGTAGTAGTAGTGAACATTGGAGACGTAGGTGTCTTTGATTGGTGAGGTGTTTTGGTTGAGTTTGATCCAAAATGGCTTTAAGGTCATGTGGAGCATGAACAGTGGCCTGATGGCCAAGGATGATGTCAGCAGTTTTGTCAAGAAGGGCATGTGCAGCATGCAAGGCCCTGAGGCACATTGGGGCTGATCTAGCCACAGGATCAAGTTTGCAAGAGTAGTAACCCAGAGGGCGCTGACGCCCACCATGGGTTTGGGTAAGAACTCCTGCAGCGTGTCCATCATTCTCTGTGATAAAAATATTGAAGGGGAGGGCGTAGTTGGGTAGGCTAAGGCAGGCGATTGGGCTATTTGGTCTTTGAGTTTCTTGAATGCCTCCTTTGTTGTCGATAGATATTCGGGTTTTTCTGCATCGTCAAATGAAGGTCCAGTTTTCAGAGCATCATACAATGGTTGCATTGTCCTGGAAGCATCAGGGATCCATTGTCTGCAGTAGTGATAAGGCCTAGGAAGGCTTGGAGTTGGGTAGTCGTTTTAGGGTAGGGGATGTCTTCTATTGCCTTCTTTCTGTCTTCAGTCAAGTGCTTGTTCCATGGGAGATGCAGTGGCCAAGAAAGATAACTTTGGGGTGACACCACTGAACTTTGTCTTTGAACACCTTGCAGTTAAGACCATGCAGGAATAGGAGTAGAGAGACTGATGACTGTTCGCCGTCTTCCTTGGAACTAGTGCAAAGTAGAAGATCATCCACATACTAGAGTAGAGTGACTGAGGGATTGGCTTGTATCCACGGAGTGAGGCAAAGCTTCATAGCCTGGGGTGAACTGATTCGGGCTATTTTGGGCTCCTTGAGGCATGACTGTCCAGGTGTATTGCGGGATCCTTGAAAGGTGAAGGCAAACAACTCTTGGCAGTCAGGATGCAAAGGGACACTGAAGAAGGCATTTGCTAAGTCAATCACAGTAAAGCAAACAGCATCAGGGGGAATGGAGGCCAGTAGAGTGTGGGGGTTGGGCACAACAGGAGTTTCCGGCACGGTGGCAGCATTAACTGCTCTGAGGTCTTGAACCAGTCTGAACTTAGGGGGTTGGCCCTTTGGGGTCTTCTTTTTGACTGGAAACAAAGGAGTGTTGCAAGGGGACACACAGGGGATCAGCGCTCCCTGCTCCAGAAGTACAGAGATTTGTTGAAAGAGACTCTCTTCTTGGATGGCCTTGAGAGGGTATTGGGGGACCCGTGGACGGGATACACCGGGTTTAAGATGCACCATAACAGGAGGAACTGGTAGTTTCCCTATATCATCAGGTCCTATGGACCAAAGGGTGGAGGGGATAACTTGAAGAACATCAGGAGGGACTCCAAACAAAGGATCAGAAGTAGAGGCCTCTAACAACATCAGAGGGAGGGCTTTTAAGCAGCAAACGTCCTGTGTGCCTTCAGGAGTATCAGGGTTGTAGAGAGTGAGTTGTATGCCTTCATCACTGTAGGAGATCTGGGCTTTAAGGTGCCTAAGGAGGTCAGCACCCAAAAGATTGACAGGACAGGTGTCAGAGACAATGAGTTGAGTCATTACATCAGGGAAGGGGCCGAGTGGGATAGGAATCGTGAGTGGGCTTCGAGTAGAGACTCCTTCCACCCCAATACAGGACATGAAGTCAGCAGAAAGAGGAACAGAGGGTGGAAGATCCTGACGTCTGATGACTGTTTTGGCCGCACCCGTATCCACCATGAAGGGAACAGGTGTATTGTCCACCTTCAGAACAACTGTGGAGCAAGAAGAATCTCCAAAGGAGGGGGAAGGCATGAGGGGTACGGGCTGGCCTGACCTTCATTGATTATTATCATTGTGGGGGTGACTCTGCTGTTGCTGCTATAGAGGCCCTTGTGGTGGTGCATATTGATGTTGGCTTGGGTGGTAAGGCAGTGGGTCATTGCGTGGGGGGCGGAATCTTGGACCAGAGAGGCAGTTCCTTTGAACGTGTCCTTCCTTGCCGTATCCTGGCTGACCCCTGTAGTTCTGCGGTGGCCCTCTATATTGCTGAGAGTAACCCTGGTGATACCCCTGGTAATAAGGCACAGGTGGGGGTATCTGACCAGGAAGCATTTTTTGGGATGGCCCTGTTGGAGAAGTAAGGGCTGGCATGAAGTATTCAGCCTCCTTGTTATCATCATCATTTTGATCTGTAGTGAGGAGCATAATTTTCTTTTTGTCTTTGGTCTCCTTGCTGCTCTTCTGGAAACTTTTAGCAATAAGAAGGGCATATTTCATGCTCATGTTAGTAACTTCTGGCCTTGTTTTGAGAATAGTATCCCTGAGGGGAGGGTGCAGGCCATCAATGAAGGCCTGAGACAGTAGTTGAGCTTGCGGCTTATGTTGAAGAGAGAATCCAAGATCACAGAAGAGTGTAGACAGGCGAGCAGCATATTTCTCCACAGATTCTCCAGATTCCTGAACTACATCTTTGAGGGATGTGGACTGGTCAGTGAGTTTCTCTAAGGCCCAAACTTTCAATTGATCACAGAACTCAGCACCTGACTCCCAGGTTTGGACCGAAGACAGGCGAGCATCATTAAGGTAAGCTTCAATCACTGGCCAATAGGAATCCCCTGCTCTGATTGAAACAAGGGATAGGAGATCTTGCCAGGTAGCAGAGTAGGTTTTCTATATCTGCACCACCCGCCTGAAAAAGGGCATGGGACTGGTTTCAGGGTCAGGTAGTTGGGCAGTGAGAGTAGCAGCTTGCTGGGGTGTGAATTTAATATACAAGAGAGGACCATCCACCTGTGCAACTTGATCCAGAGGTTGAGGTAGAGGCAAAGGGAGTTCCTCTGGTGGTGGTGGTGGTGGTAGGTCCAACAGTGGTGGTAGGTCTTGTGGTTCTTGTTTTAGATGAGGAGGGCCTATGGTTGGGGTGGTATGTCATTGGCAGGCATCTTTCAGGACATGTGCAGTAGTTTGGGAGTTACTAATCAGTCTGATTTCATCTAGATTGAGCGGTTCCCTTGCAACAAGCTCACATATGCCGGAAACCAGCACGGAGGCACATTCTTTGATAGGATACCCATATATTCCCGAGGAGATAGGGGGCACTCCAATTGATTGGTCTGACAGTTTTGAACAGCCACTTTCAGAAGGTTGGCACATTGGTCAGGCTGGTGTGGATTATATACAGGGCCCACTGCATGGATGATCATGGAGCAAGGGAGCCTCCCTGGACTGGTGATAGCAATGTCACCCACTGGTATAGGACCATTGTGGCGGATCACTGAATCAGAGTCTGCCTGTATGTTCTCCCCTCCGGCAGCGACTATGGCCGCAACCAGGCCTCCTCGGTGTCTCAGATTAGCATTAGCAGGGTTAACAATAGCCCCCAGTCTGCAAACAGTAAGATCTCCAATGCCAACAGTTAACAAAACAGTTCCTCCTCCCTGGTTTGGCAGGGCCTTTTCAAATATTGGGATCCAGACTGGTGCAGTAGTACTAGAATGGTATGAGCTAGTGTCCGGGACATCATAACCTATGGACGTGGGAGGAGGATTGGGCCGTAGTGGTGGCTGGGGACTCAGATGAGGTGGGTCTCGGGCATGAGGGGGTGAATCAAATGTAATTAGGCTATCCGGATCGAAGTTTGAATAGGGAGTCCTCTGGGTTGGGATAGCAGCTGAGGTCTCCCGAGTTCTATTAATCACCGGACACAATGGGACAGCAGTGATAGTTGCTTTTGAAGGGGGACTATAGTATGCTCCGGTGGGTGTTAAGACCGGGTACAAAGGGCTCACCAAAGATGGTGGCTGAGGGGCTTCCGGTCCGCCTTCATGTGGAGTACTAAGATGGCCACCAGGGGAAGTTCCAGATCCGGTTTGGTTATTTCCGGGTGGAGGTGGTAAGCTTTCAGGGGCGGGCGCAGTAGGGGTGTGACTAGGGCGGTGAGGACGGGGCGCGCCACAATTGTAACAGGTAGTGCGGATGTCCGGATTTTGGCAATCACAAACTGTATAGGTCCACCCACCAGAGTTAGCCTCGACGCCATTATAGGGCGGTGGCTGCTTTTTGTCACATAGAGTTAACTTTTCAGCATTGTCACGTAGCATATATCCGAACAAAGCCTCAGCACCGGGGGAGCCTCCCCCCCCTTGAACTTCTTCAAATCCTTCCCTTTTCAAACTATTTGCTGTTCTATGGAAAGCATGTGCAGCTTCCAGCAGACCTTCGTCTTGTAAAGTTCCTTTATGATTATCTAAGACTCGTTTCCACGTGCTCGGCTGTTCTCTTCCCTCAGATGGCATTCCAGCAAGTTTAAATAACTTCCTAGCATCTTTTACGTACTTCTTCCCTTCACGAGTCTTAACCAGACTGACAGCATTCTGAGCACCAGCCGGGAGACTGTGCTGTTTTTTGAACACTTGAAACATATCTTACAGTGCCCTATTGGCGCGGCCGTTTTCGCCAACCTGAGTTAACCGTCCTCCGAATAGCCAATAAATCACGGGGGGAGGGGAAAGAGAAACACACTACGATTTCCCCGGGGAGAGAGAAACCACTACGATCTCCCCAATTTACACGCCGACTCAAGCGGCTAAACTTCAGACTTCAAACTGCAATCATCACTTCGCCCGTGAGGGAGTTGCAACAATGGGCACGACGGTTACCACTCAGCGCACTAACAACCTAACTAACTGGTCTCTTAGACCTGGGTAACTTGTCGGTATACCCCAGGCGTGCGGTCCGGGTAACTTGTCGGTATACCCAGGCGCCACCTAAATAACTACTCTAACGTGTTAGGCGCGCGCTCCGGGTAACTTGTCGGTATACCCAGGCGCCACCTAAATGACTACTCTAACGTGTTCTCGCAGATTCCGCTGTCAGTCTGGGTCCCTAACGTGATCTGATTAAATCCCCGCGTGACCTTATTACAAATGTTTGGAAAGCTATAGGTTCTGGAACCCCCGGCGAAGACCACCAGGCGTCTGGTCACGTGACGTTTCACTCAGGTCCCACACAACCTAAACCCCAGGCTGCCACTACCCCCTCGAGCCACAGGCAAATTAACACATACAGTGTATATGCAACTTACCATGGTCTTAGTGAGGGTGATCAGGCCTCCGTTCGGGAGGGAGTGGGTCCTGTGGTCGGTCAAGGGTTGGGACACCGAGTCCTGATGCTCCTTTCGGGGGCCCCATGTTGGGCGCCAGCTGTTGAGGTTGCAACTAATATTGCTTTTTGGAATTCAATCAGTCACTCCGAATCAAGCAGGCATGTGTGTACACTTATCTAAGAAAAGACACTGACTCAGTATATATAGTTCAGCATCAGATCCATGACATGCCTCGTGGCTGCTGTCTCTATAGCTCTGAAGTTCCTCTTTTATTATAACGGTACATATCTTCACAGAGAAAGGAGAAGGGGCGTAAGCATGCAAATAACTAATAATGTATATATCTTCTTGTACTCCTACGTGGTCTTGATTGGGCAAGGAGTCTCATGCCATCCTGCATCACTGCCTTGAGAAAGAGATAAGGCCCACGTGTAGATAAGAGTACAGGCACCATCTTAGACCTGTTGCATCAGCTAAATATGAATACATTTTATGCAAGCTTTATAAAGACTACAGAGTATAAAAGTATATAAAGGCACATTTGTCCCTGTCTCATCACATTATCCGGGATATTGAATTCACATTATCCTGAAGACGTGGGAAACTCAGGATTTGCAATAGAATTAAGTCCATATACCTCGACAACATAAGTGAAGTATTCTATGACCTAGTGCTGATACTCGGGCTACTTCACATTTCCTGTAAATTCTCTGGATTTACCTTCTACTTACATGAAATCCATTTTATTGCAGCACCTTTTGAATGAGTGCAAAACCAGCATCAATGATGATCCTTCCTAAACACCTACACGCTCTTTTCCCATTGGTACAATTTGACAGCCCTGCTTTGCAAACCTTCTTGGGTTTGTCTTGAGGTCAAGCACTTGGTTTCTATCAGTATGCTGTTCTAGGAATTTCTGAACCTTTCCTGTTTAGGAAAAAAGTTGCCAAATGGCAACCAAACTGTGGTGCTGTATCGCATCGTGTGACTCAATGTTTGTTCTGTTGGAATCCACAATTAGATTTACAGAGGAAGTGTTTTCAATGTTTCCTTTCAACCTTTTTTCAGATTTCTTTTTTTTTCCTTTTAGCTGGAAGCTAAATGGTTTGGTAAATGGCATTCCTTCCAAATTACAAGGGTAAGGAAAGAAATAAAAATGTGTGTACTGCAAATAGGAATAACAGACATATATTGATTTTTTGTTAATGTAAGGCCACACAGTCAGGTTTGTGCCTGCCGTTTTGGTAGCCAACAGCAGGAGTATAAAAGTAGATTAAAGGGCATCTGTCAGATGATTTGTACATATGACACTGGCTGACCTGTTACATGTGGACTTGGCAGCTGAAGGCATCTCTGTTGGTCCTATGTTCATATTTGCTCCCAATGCTGAGAGAAATTATGTTTTAATGCAAAAGAGCCTCTAGGAGTAACAGGGCATTGCTATTACACCCAGAGGCTCCCATTTCTCTGCAATTGCTGCGCCCTCTGCAGTTTAATTAACAGAACCAGGTGGGATGACTTTTTCACTGCTTTGGCTGTGTATTGGTTGGAATGGTTTGGATAGGGTTTGAGAGGTTTGAGGTTGAAGAAGTTTGAGAAGTTTGAGAGGGCTGGAGCTTGCTGGGAAGAAGATACCAGACGAAAAGGTCTTCTTTCACATGCTACTTCTCTGGCACATTCCTGGAAGTCGATCCAAATAGCCAGGAAGATGAGGTCATCCAGGGAGGAAGGAACATCCTTTCCGGCCACTTCGCCCTTAATTCTCTAGGAGAGGCCCTCCCAGAAGGCAGCCACGAGTGCCTCTTTGTTCTAGCTCAGTTCTGAGGCCAGCGTACAGAACTGGACTATATACTGCCTTACAGACTAACTCCCTTTATGCAATCACAGTATAGGTGGTGCGTCCAAGCTTATCAAACAACTTGCCAAAGGCCTCCAGGAAGGCCTGAAGATCCATGATAACTGGGTCATTCCTCTCCCAGAGTGGGTTAAACCAGGCCAGTGCCTCTGCAGTGAGGTGTGACATAAGCAACGCCACTTTGGCTCAACAAGGCAAATTGTTGGGGCAAAAGTTTGAAATTCAGGGTGCATTGATTTATGAACCCCTGGCACTGCTTAGTCTCACCACTGAAGCATGGAGGAGCTGACAGGCAAGGTCCAGATTCTGGCACATAGAGAGATGGTGGAACGGGAGCTGGGTTAGTCACCGTAGCGGGAGCTGATGGAGCCGGGTTGGTGGAAGGCAAGTCATTTAGGCGCACACTCACATTACGCAGATAAGCTAAGATCTGATCATGGCGCTCACTCTCTTGGGCTATCTCTTGAGGATAGACTTTCCCGAAGGGGTACACCAGGGGGTACCTCTGAGGAGGGCTGGTACATGAGTGAACAGAATCTGGATATGGACCCACTGGACTGACCTCCAGATGGTAAGGTACTCTCAGAGGACGCTGAGAGGCCAGAGACTGATTAGGCGATGACAAGGTAAGGTCAGAGTACAAGGTCCGAGGTCAGGGGTGGTGGCAGTATGGTACTGTCACGGACATTCCTATGACAGATAACAGGAGGTCTGTCAGATTGGCAACACGTGGTATAATCTGACATATTTTCCCTTTTTGTTGTTGGTATTTACCACACCTTTTTCCCTCAGGTGTTCCTGGTGTGGTAATTGTCCCTCCCCTATTTATTGCTTCTTCTCCCACTATTCCTTGCAGTTTATAGCTTCAGTTGTTGTTGTGGTGTGCAGGGTTTGGTTTTCAGCTGAGATCCTGGAGCCTCCATTTCTTCATTTAAAGATAAGTTTCCTTTTCCCTTCTGTGTGTTTTGTTCCTTTTTCTGTTGTTTTGTTATTAGGCCTAAGGCAGACTCCTGTTCGTCCTTCCTTTTGGAGGAACAGGTAGACTCATTCCTGTCATTAGTTCCAGGGTCCTATAGGGTCAGTTCGGTGTTTAGGTTCCTGTGTATGAACTTGCCTACCTTTGAGCCCAGTTTATACTGGTAGATAGACAGGAATTGAGGCAAGGTTTCCTGTAGGAGGTGTCCATATCACTTCCTTAGTTTCTAGGCCTAATCTCCTTTCCCTCCTACGCTTGGTTTGGTTCCCCCCCCCACACACACACCTGAGCGTGACATTATAAACCGTCAATTATCGTCACTTTGTTGTTTGTATCTGTAGAGCCATGGATCCTATTGCTTTGCTTGCCGGGCAGCTGCAGGGGCTGTCTTTGGAGGTAGTTGACCTCCGCACGACCATCTACCAGATTCAGGGACCACAGGCTGTTGGTCCCGGGGGTGGTGGTTGTCAGGCCTGTCTGGAGCCTAAAGTCGCTCTCCCAGATAGATTTGCAGCACACGAGTACTATCCTCGGACAGGGGACCTTTAAGGTTGTCACAGGTGATATCACGGGCACGAGGGTTACTATGGTGGTCTTGTTCCCAGGGTTGCCCGGCTGCAAGATTGTTCCCGTTACCCTCCTCGCACAAGGCACCAATAATTACACCAATGCCAGGGGTCAAGGATAACGTTTGCTTTAATGCAGGAACCAAGATTTTATACAGGTTACAGTTTCTCTGATACATATCCAGGTTTAGATGGTATTGATACAGCGGTAGAGTGGAGTGGCTTGACAATGCGCTGTAGCTTTAAGAGCTTAGCTGTCGGCTGACTTGAGATGATAGGAGTAGTAGTAGTAGTAGTATAATACTACTACTAAGTACAGACCTGATCCAATAGGTTAGTCCTTTTAGCTGAGTAAGGCACATGGAACTAAAGAACTTTGAGCACTTGAAATACTTAGAGAATGACGCTGCCCTCGCACTATGGCGACCAGGTGGAGGACGCATGAACCTTCCAGACGTGTAAGCCGGGGTAGAAGTGATCCTGAGTGGGTGACCCTCAACTCCTCAGAGGTCAAACAGTAGGTTCTGGAACTTTATATAGGTAGTCCTACTGAATACTTGAAAGAACCTGTGATGATCCTTATAGCTGTCTGGATACAGTCTGGGTTAACTATGCTGGTGATGATAATGGCTGTATAACTAGGCCTCAGGCCTGGATGGATGGCTGAGGTACACAGGAGAGATGTGCACTGTTCTCTGGTCTGTGATAGAACCAGAACTCTCTAGAATATTCCAGCTCACTCCCTAGAGGAAAGGAGGGCAGAACTAGCTACATCCTCTGGTCTGTCATTGGCAGCTGACAGATAGCAGAGGGGTCACATGGTCAAGCACACTCCATAACATAAATGGCATGAAAAGGAACCAATGAGAATACAGCAATATAAAGCAATGCAGACAATAATGTATAATGTGCAATACCAACTTTAGACACCAGATGGTAGTGTTTTGAGCTCACATACAGGGAAACTAAGGAATGAGGGAGAGTTTCAAAATGCAGGCCTTTACCTTTAGACTGGAAAACTAGAACTAGGGACCAAGAAATACTGAAATACCTCCGACACCTGCACACATACCAGTCTGGGCCATTACAGATTCTCTGGGGGACGTGATAACTTTATTTTGTTCAGGGAGGTGTGCAAATTGTACTTTAGGTTGCGTCCACATTCATCTGTTAAGGAGGAACAGAGAGTTGGTGTGGTGATCTCGTTGCTCAAGGGAGATGCACAGTCATGGGCCTTTTCGCTGCCGACCGGATCGCAGTCTCTCCAGTAGGTGGATGAATTTTTCAATGCTTTGGGGCTTATCTATGATGACCCAGATCACATCTCCCTGGCCAAGACCAAGTGACGTCGACACCCTTCTTCAGGGTGAGCGCTCGGTTGAGATCTATTGCGCTTAGTTTCGGAGGTGGGCTACGGATACCGAATGGAACGATCTGGCTCTCCGTAGTCAGTTTTGTCAAGGGTTATCAGAAAGGCTGAAGGACGCTTTGGTCTTTCATGAAACTCCAGTGTCTTTGGAAGCTGCTATGTCTCTTGCTGTACGCATGGATAGACGCCTGAGAGAGAGATCTAGGGGCCCCCGCTCTCAGGACGTACTATCACATAGTGTATTGTTTTCCTATGACACTTCGGGTGAAGATACTCCTGGGTTGATGTCTAGGGACAAACCCATGCAGTTAGGGGGAGCTACTCCAGCTTCCACCTTTAAGCATTCTGGTAATAAAAAGGGAGTGTTTTTTCTGCGGACAGAAAGGACACTTTATCAACACATGTCCATGCATTCAGTCTCTAAAAGAGAAAAAAAGAAAGGGGGCGCTAAATTCCCATCTCACTCTTGGAGGACAGAAAATATGCATTTGTCTTCATCCTGTAGTACCCGTTTTCTCATGACTGCTGAGGTGGCGCTAGAGTCAAAGGTTGTGAGAATTGAGGTGTTTATTGACAGCGGGGCAGGGGTGAACCTGATTGATGCTCAGTTTGTCCGTATGCATGGATTGTCTCCGAGTGAATTGGAGAAGAGGATTTCTGTGTTTGCTATTGATTCTGCGCTTCTTTCTCAAAAGTGTTTCTTTCAGATGGTGCATGATATCAGATTAAGAGTGGGTAAATTTCATCCGGAACTTATTTCATGTTTTGTGTTTGTAAGCCGTGTACCGGGGTGGGCTCCCCAGGATACAGCGAAGTCACAGACAAGGAAGGAGACTCCAACTCAGATTGACAAAAACAAGATTTTACTAAGTATTTAACGTTTGTAGGAAGGAAATACCCCAAGCATATATACATACACTCAGCTGGAGGCTGAGGCACTTGTGTTACACAGCACGGTGCTCTATCAGTGTCGCCCAGGCTTCTCCACAGTTTTGCCTATCTGTAGGTTATAGTAAACCAGCAGCTATACCTTTTAATACCCTAATCTCCACGAACAATTCTGTAAGTGCGGTTCAGGAGCGCCGGCGGTTTAACACAAACGCTTACAAACTTAACCAATCAACACTAAACCTCAGAAAGAGTATAACTAGTTGTTTGCCACAGTAAACCCCACTTCTGTAGCAAGGTAGCTTGCAGCCTGCAAACCACCTATCTAATCTTCAGGCTTTTACCCAGTAGCTACTGAATTGGCGCCAATAACACAATGCGGTGCGTGCACGGTTACCCACTGTGTCTGCACAGTGGGCCTCAGTTCTTTCACTGACCCGGGTCCGTTGGGTACCTTAACTTTCAGAAGTATCTGGTAGAGGATCTCATCCGGCAACCACGCAGTCTCACTGACGCTTCCACTTGTCTTCTCAGCAGGGCTCCTGATGGTAGTTCTTCTAGTCTGTAATATTGCAACAGTCTCTGTTCCAGATCTCCTTGCAGAGTCTTGCTCCCTTAGGGAATAGTCTTACTTGTGAATCACACTAGGAAACACAGATAGTAGCTCTTTCTCCTCTGCCTCTTTGCCGCACACTCCCAAGATGGCTGCCACACACTTCTCCAGTCTTAAGCTCCACCTCTACCAAACAGGATCTCTTGGTCATTGCTCCAGGGAGCTATAGTCTTTCCTGTGGTAAACAGTGACATCTTGTGGCCAAAAATGAAATGTCAGTTTAATAACAACTATAATTACAGGAACAGGTGCATTCACAAAATGGAGGCTGTTTCACCACCTTACATGTTGGAAGGTCTTCCTGTTCCTGTGGTGCTGGGTTTACCGTGGTTAAGCAAACACAATCCAACCATCGATATATAACTTCTTTTTGGTGAGTTTTGCTTCTGCTATAATTACTTTCTGGCGTGACCCGCTTCCTTCTCCCTCTGCTCCCCCTTCTCCCCCTCCACGTATACCATAGTGACTATGTGTCAGTCCTATACCCATTATGTACCTTCACTGTACCTTGAACTTCTGATGTCCGTTAGATAAGTTTCATTTTGGTTTTGTGAGTACTCTTTTTTTTATCATGGTAGTATATTGTACATTTTTTCAGCTTTAATTTACAATACTTTGCATTAACTTTAGAATCTGGCACTAACCTTAAGATTAATTACACTAGTCTTCAGCTATCATTAAATTATAAACGACGAGGACATCACTAAACTATAAGTAACTGATATATTACGTGACTCTAAACCCTGATTATTTTTTATTGCAGCGTCAGATTGAGAAAGGTCACCTTGACCGAAACGTTTCAAGCACGCAATTCCCGCATATTGCATAACCTGTCACTTTAACAAGTGCATTTGAGCTGCAGTGCAACTGTCATAAGTCCTGTGTGACTATACCTATAATAAACTTAATTGCAAGGAGAAACAAGAGATAGCGTGATTTCCTTTCTATATAAGATGTTTGAGGAACATCACTGTACGGTGCTTGCGGGACACCCTGGGAGTAAATCCACTGTCGACCTCATCTCTCGTAGATTCTGGTGGCCAGGGCTGCGTAAGTGTGTTGAGAACTATGTGACGGCCTGTTGTGTCTGTGCACAAGCAAAGTGAAACATACTCGACCTTCTGGACCCCTACTCCCGTTGCCCATCCCATCCAGACCATGGACTCATTTGTCTTTGGACTTTATCACTGATCTGCCTAATTCGTCTGGAAAGACAGTTATTCTGGTGGTTGTAGATCGGTTTAGTAAAATGGCGCACTTTATTGCATTGCCCGGACACCCTAATGCTAAAGCCCTTGCACAAGTGTTTGTTGACAACATTGTGAAACTTCATGGCATTTCCACTGATGTGGTCTCTGATCGTGGGACTCAGTTTGTGTCCAGATTCTGGAAGGTGTTCTGTACTTGGCTCGGGGTACAACTACCTTTTTCCTCTGCTTTTTACCCTCAGACGAATGGACAGACAAAGCATACTAATCAGAGTCTCGAGACTTACTTGAGATGTTTTGTTTCTGTGAGTCAGGAGGAGTGGTCCTCGTTTTTGTCTCTGGCGGAGTTTGCCATAAACAATCATAGACAGGACTCCACTGGCAAGTCGCCGTTTTTTGGTGCATATGGGTTTCACCCGCAGTTTGGCACTTTTTCTTGTTCAGATACCTCTGGTATCCCTGAGGAAGAACGTTTTTCCTCATCATTGTCATCTATATGGCGGAAAATTCAAAGTAACTTGTTAAATATGGCCAACAAGTACAAACGTGTGGCTGACAGGAAACATATGAATGGTCCGGGCCTAAGAGTGGGTGATTCTGTGTGGCTGTCCACAAGAAACATTAAGTTGAAAGTTTCTTCTTGGAAGTTGGGTCCAAGATTTATTGGTCCATATAAGATCACGGTCATTGTTAATCCTGTAGCATTTCGTCTTGAACTTCCTCAGGCCCTGAAAATGCATAATGTATTTCACAGATCTTTGTTAAAGAGATATGTTGAATCTTTGGAGCCATCTCCCTTGCCACCCGCGCCTGTCATGGTGGACGGCAGTTTGGAATTCCAGATCGCCAAGATTATTGACTCTCGAGTTCTTCATAGAACTCTTCAATATCTTGTTCACTGGAAGGGTTATGGACCAGAGGAGAGGACGTGGGTACCAGCATCTGACGTGAATGCCAGTCGTTTGGTAAAAGCTTTTCACAGGTCTCATCCAGACAAAGTTGGTCCGGGGTGCCCGGAGGTCACCTGTAGAAGGGGGGGTAATGTCACGGACATCTCTATGACAGATAACAGGAGGTCTGTCAGATTGGCAACACGTGGTATAATCTGACATGTTTTCCCTTTTTGTTGTTGGTATTTACCACACCTTTTTCCCTCAGGTGTTCCTGGTGTGGTAATTGTTCCTCCCCTATTTATTGCTTCTTCTCCCACTATTCCTTGCGGTTTATAGCTTCAGTTGTTGTTGTGGTGTGCAGGGTTTGGTTTTCAGCTGAGATCCTGGAGCCTCCATTTCTTCATTTAAAGATAAGTTTCCTTTTCCCTTCTGTGTGTTTTGTTCCTTTTTCTGTTGTTTTGTTATTAGGCCTAAGGCAGACTCCTGTTCGCCCTTCCTTTTGGAGGAACAGGTAGACTCATTCCTGTCATTAGTTCCAGGGTCCTATAGGGTCAGTTCGGTGTTTAGGTTCCTGTGTATGAACTTGCCTACCTTTGAGCCCAGTTTATACTGGTAGATAGACAGGAATTGAGGCAGGGTTTCCTGTAGGAGGTGTCCATATCACTTCCTTAGTTTCTAGGCCTAATCTCCTTTCCCTCCTACGCTTGGTTTGGTTCCCCCCCCTCCACACCTGCGCATGACAGGTACAGTCCGCAAACGAGGTACAAGGTAAGGGGCAGGCGACAGACAGGCAGAGTCCGTTAAACAAGATACAGGGTCTGGTAGACAGTAAAGGTAAGAATCACAGAAACACTTTAGCTAAACAGGAAGTAGACTAGGCTAGGAACTAAAGTCGCTCAGCCGCCTTCCCGTAGAAGGAAGCACCTTTAAATACATCCTGTAGACCAGCCATACGTTATGGAATATAGGAAGCATGCACGTGCAGCCTCACATAAGGAGGACAGACACCCCTGCACAAACCCTATAAGCACACAAGGAACTCTGTGCCAGAGTGGCAGCAGGGGCGCAGACCACAGCTAAGAACCCCACTGCCCATACCTGTCTCAGCAGGGAGAAGTGAGGAAGCCTAGCGCCCATACCTGTTTGTGGAGACAGAATCGCATGCACGGGGAGCGGGGTTAACACAATATAGATATAGCATGATATATGAGAATTTTCAAGGTGTAGTAGATTTCTATAGGATTGGTAAAGCCAATGAGATTGCAATTTGTGATAATTGTGAAAATATTATTTCAATGGAAAAAGATTCCTTTTAACTTTATTTAATTTTTATTACCACTTTTTTTTAACAACTAATTAGTCCCACAAGGGGACTTTGACAGGTGATTTTCTGATCACTGGTATAATACACAGTACTGCTTATGCGGTACTATACTGACAGTACTATACTGATAGGCACACCGGAGAGCAGATACACTGAGGGCAGGCCTGGGTGCTGCAGATTTACAGAAGGAGCTCCCACCCTCTGAACTGCTTAGATTCCACAGTTGGGGTTAAACCACTGACAACAGAGTCCCTCCTTATCAATGCATAGGAGACCTGTGCAGTACTTAGACTAGGCCGCCATAAAAAAGGTGACAGCCTATACTAAGGCCCCTTAGTGACTGCTGTAAAAAGGTGTATTGGATATCGCTAAGGGGTTTATTTCAGAATTCCTGGTGGTCTTGAGCAATGAAGGCATTAAAATAAGGGTTCCTGGTGGTCTACCATGGTGAAGGGGTTAAGTTCAATATAAATGGTGGTCTAGGACAGTGAGGGAGGTTAAAGAGCTCCTTGAGATTGGAAATACATTTTGATACTACCACCCAGGGTACAGGGATAAATATAAAAAAAATCACCTGTTACTTATGCTCTAGTTCCAGTGCCAAGCTCCCTTTTCCACTGCTTCTGGTCCCTGTTGGACTGGAAGTATGATGTGCCATGTACACACACTCATCACCACTGCAGTCCTGTCAATGGCTTCCAGTATTCATGGTAGTCTAGGGTAGTAAATGGATTAATATAAAGATTCTTGGTGGTATGGGGCAATGAAAGGGTTAAAGTTAATTTCCCTAATGTAGAGCAGTGAAAGAGTATAACAAAATTACATTTTACACAAGCTGTAATTGTAAGGTGTCTGATGAAAGTTATATTGATGAGGAGGGCTTGTGCTTTCCCTTATTTAGGGGTCAAATGCAACTGTGACCCCCAGAGCTATGATGCAGTAAATAATACTAATATTTTTTGTTTGTGTTAACAATTTTTTGCTAAATGGATTGTTTCTCACTGCTTTTTATATCTTAGAAAAGGTTTGCTTTTGTTCCAGAAACAGAATCATGTTTCCAGTTTGTCCTCTACCGCCTTCAGGTATCACTGCTTTTAGAGATGAGCGAATCATTCAAAATTTTCTTCGCCGAATATTCGCAGAATTTCTGACAAGATTCGTATTTTTACGAACTTATTCATCGAATCTACTTAAAAAAAAAATACAAGTTTTTTGCGAACATTCCTGCCCAAATTACGTACGTACAGTCAGCGTAGTTAAAAGTACGCAATACCTAAGCATTAGCGTACAAAAGTGCATACGAATCCTTAGCGTACTATTGATGCACGATTGCGTCATACGCACGAGGCTAGGCCGCGGCAGACAATCTTTAGAGGCAGTCCATATGAACTAGAAAAATAAGGTGCTCACTGCTGCTAGCTATCAATAAGTGAATAATTTACTAAAAACACCGTACAATAAGTGCATAATAGGACACATTGCAGTACCAGAAAAAGAATACACACAATGGGCTAAAGTGCTGAACCATTAAAAACAGTGTAGCTAAAATACAGCAAAGACATAAGTATGCAAACATTTTAGTGCAATCAATTTCACATTTGCAAGCATAAAAGGCTCAGATATACGTTTGAGTCTCTCCTTATGGATCCTAGTTGGCATAATAAAACACTGTCTGTCTGGAACACATTCCAAAAATCAATTGTAATCCACGTGAGGTAAAATTGTAATCCAAACAGGTAATGTGTAATCCACATGGATAATAGAGAATAGCAGCAAATAGAGAGCCCTTTTGGAAAAGGGGCTCCCAAATAACCTGAGAGGAAAAGGAAAAATAGGCGCGCTTAGGCGCAACTGGGACCTTTCTGCAGAATGGGGGGAGTCCTGACAGCCATGCCCATCTGGGTAAGAGCCAAACGGGGGCAACACAAACTAAGCAAAAACAACTGCCAACTAGCATCTCACCCGTCAGGTGCAGTCCATGGTGTGGCTCCCATAGGTCCTGCCAGTAGTTGGGTTCCTCATATGAGGGACCTGAAGTCCTCCTCGCTCAAGCCAATGCTGAAGCTCATCAGGGGACGCTCCTGCCTCTTGTAGGCCATGCTCACTGTGTGGTGGAACTCCAGTGCCCTTTTCTTCCTGAATTTGGACTTGACCGGGTCCGGGTGGTGATGACGCACGCTGCAGCCATTTTCGCTTTTCCGGATGCTCCTGCTCGGACGGCAGGGGTATGGACTTCCGGCTGCAGCGGTTCTGGAAAGGTTGCATCCAGGAAAGAAGCCCCAGCTTCTCCGGCTGCTGCTGGCTTCATCTTCCATGGCAGCTGGTATTGGTGGACCACCGTGGATTGGAAGGTGAACGATATCATGCTCAGCTGACCCAGCTGTAAGGATTCGCTCATCTCTAACTGCTTTGCAGACTGAAATCCATCAGAGAGTTGCACTGATGGCTAAATGTGTAGCCCTAATCTTAAACTCGCTGCAAAGCACTGAAAGTTGTAACATCACTGTATTTCGTGTCTTATATTCTATGTACAATGTTCCATAGACTGTGTGTGGAGAGAGAGTAGGAGTGTGGTGGTAGTGGTATTGCTGGTAGGGCTTTTCCCTGAACCTGACGCCATCTGAGAACTCCTGCAGGCATCGCAAGCGTCCTGGACCTGGTGGTTCATCCGGCCACACTTCTGGTTCCGTTGTAGTCACCATAGGCTTTGAAAGTTGGGCAAACCCCGGTCGCAAATGGGCCTTTCAGGGACGCCATGGGGGTGTACTCCACCTGATCCCCCATGTACAGGCTATGCCGATGTTGTGGTAGGTATGGCCGTTTCACCAACCTGCGGCCCACAAAATATTCTTTTCCATCCTCATCATCCTGCAGGAAGCCAGACCCTCTCCCAACGGAAAACCAAATCACAGTTCCCTTTCTCCATTCCAATGAAGGATCTCCCGACCTAGGGTGGTCGAGTACCTGTATGACCCAGTCCTCCACTGCGGTTTTATACTCCCAGAGGGTCTGTGCATGGGCCGTCACAGATCGTGGAACAATTGGGTTCTGGTGTATGGAAGGGGTGGATCTCCTCCAGGGCTTCGAAGTGGACACTGCAGCCGCCTCCGCCACACGAGCCAAAGCAGATGTTCCAGCCACACAAGCCAAAGCAGACGTTCCAGCCGCAGGAGCCAAAGCAGACGCTCCAGCCGCACAAACTAAAGCAGACGCTCCAGTCGCCTCATGAGTCGCAGTAACAGCAACCTCAGCAGGTGGTAAGGAACACACAGGCACTGAAGCTGGGTTTCTCTGGCAGACTTGTGACACCCTGATGTCTGGAGCGGGTGGTGGTTTAGGTAAGTCGTCTCCAAAATACATTTCGTTCCAATTTGGACGCAGCTATTTTTTGGCCATGATGCTTGCCTCTTGTTCTGAGGTCAGCGCTGGTCTAAACTGGTTCAGACTTCACAGGAGGGTGGAGCACTGAGGGAGGAGTCTTTACTCCCTATACGTGCAAAACAGTTAGATCCCGGTGGGCCAGGCTGTTTTTTTCCAGTTCTGAGGGGGGGGAGGGGTATCTTCACTTTCCCGCTCTTGAATGGGTGTATTGTCATTGTCCCGCCTCACGCAGAATGCATACGTTTCTTACATTTCATACATATCGTACGTATTGTTAGCGTGTAAAATTTTGCGAAGATTTACAAATAATACAAAGCGAATCCAAAAAAATTCGGATTTGCTTCGCAGCTGAAAATTTCCAAGATTCTATACGAATCTACGAATCGGCGAATAGATTCGATCATCTCTAACTGCTTTGCAGACTGAAATCCATCAGAGAGCTGCACTGATGGCTAAATGTGTAGCCCTAATCTTTGCCTCGCCGCAAAGCACTGAAAGTTTTAACGTCACTGTATTTTGTGTCTTATATTCTATGTATAGCAACTCTATGCCTCATCAATAATATCACTGGGCAACTGCAAAACACAAACAAACCACCCCAAAACCTCACCCACTAGGAGTGAGGAATAATATATGCCCACACTTAAATATAAAAATATACAAAGTTTATTCACATCATAAATAACAACATATGTGAAAATACAATAGCTATGGGGAATAACCAAAACATGGGTAATAGTAACCCTTTTCTGAAATGTGGAAACCAAGGTCCGCAACCTCAGTCAATCAGTACGGCCTAATCCATATACCACCTGTATATACACAGTGTCTGTTGGTTCACATTAACCATAAATCCATAATACAAGGGGCAAATAATGTGCCCGAATAAACATATCTAACACTGACACGGTGAATACCTAGTAGTACTATATCATCATGAGGCAATGCTTACCCATAATGAGCCGAACCCTGATGACTGAGGAACGCAGGACCACACAGAAACCTCGGCGCGCGTTTCGCCTCTCCCAGCTTCGTCTATGTACAATGTTCCATAGATTGTGTGTGGAGAGAGAGTAGGAGGTTCCCTAGTGGCTAGGCTAGCACCACCCCTTCCTCTATAGGAGAAAGTTGTATTCAGTGTATTTCAGGCAGACACACACAGCTATATGTACCACCTAATCAATGCGGCTTGTTTGATAGGAAGGGCAAAAGTGCACAAGAATGCTACACCCAGGAAAAAATAGGAGCACATTCACAATTGAAGGTGCCACTCCCTCAAGTATATACTACAAACTAAGCAAAAACACAGAAAAAGGATAAAACAAATAAAAAAAACAGATAAAACATCCTGCATGATATGATAAGCCATAAGGCGGTTTTTTAATGCATTTAGTTTTTTTTTAAATATATCTTTATTTGACTTTTTTCTCTTTATTCATATTACATATAAAAAGGTGTCATATCCACTGAGCCTTATAAATGCTACATAACATCAAGTAACAGTAACATAACATAAGGAAGTGCAAATCTTATAGCGAGATACAATTCTGTAATAATCAACTGAAGTCAGAAAGAGTAGAGATTTAAATGTATAAATTAACAGTAAAACTATATATCAATCTGCTCAGCTCCTGCCTGCATATTGCATTTTATTTTGCAGTGACAGGTTTTCATTTGGCTTAATCATAATTTAGCTTAAATAAGTGTTTATGAGCTGTCAGGAAGTGAAAGATAATGGCTTTCAGTGAAAATAACGGATTTCAGTGAAAAGAAGGAATATGTTTGCAGAGAACATGAAAACTGAAGTCTGTAGAAAACAAACCATTGAAACATTTTAATAAAGACTAACTGGAAAATGATCTTTAGCCTAAAATATGTAGAATGCAATACTAAAAAAATGCCCCAAAGATGTCCAAAACCTTTAAATTATTGTAACTATACTAAAATTTTTTTTATATAAATAAAGCAAGTTTTGTAAAAAGTTGATGAAAAAAATTCTGCTGGATAAAAATGTATACTGTAGTTTTATCAAATTCATATATCTTCTATTAGTTTAATTAAATAACATGTATAATTACTTCAATAAAATAGGTCCAGCGATTTTAATAAACCATGCTCTAAAAGCAAGCAATATTATATGACTGCAGTAAAATATCTTTATGAATATTTTTAAACTTCCCCTTCCAACTATTTTATGTTAACAAAACCTGGGATAATTACTTACGAATATTCAAATATAACAATATAGTGCAAAGCAGTTAGTATGAGGAGCTGTAAGCTAATGAAGAAAACATACAATTTTATTAAAGGGGTTTTCCAGGAGCAACTTATTTATTAATGACCTATCCTTTGGATAAATTATCAATAGCAGATTGGCAGGGGAGAAATACTGCAGTAACCAAGCATAGCCACTACACATTGGATGGAGATACCTAATTCTGGTGCCCAGTTTCGGTGCTGAAATGTGTGCAACTAGCTGACAGTGGCGGTACTGTGATTTGGACTATCACCAACTAGGAAGTCTGGGAAAATCCCTTTGTTCCAGTGTTATCCATACAGGGCCATGTCCTTAGTTCTTGATCATGACATATTAACAGAACTATATAGAGACCAATATCCACATGAAATTAACTTTCAAGATGTGGAAGGAAAGTAGTGTAGTAGGGGAATAACCCAGAACAAGGAGAGGGCAATGTGGAAAAGTAAGTGGATTGAGATGCTTCTAAAACAATAGTCATTCAACACAAACCAAAATTCTACAAGTCTTTCCATGTTATAGATTGCTAGATTGCTCACGACTCTCCATGGATGTGTATGGTTAGATCATTTATATATAGAAGTCTTGGTATTCTTAGGAGAGATCTACATTTAAAAGGAATCTGTTAGCGTGGAACACCCCCCCCCCTCCCCAAACTAAGCTCTTTATAGTAATGATGCTAGCCTGAGTATGTAATCTTTATCTTCATACTCAATTGAATTCTAACACTGCTCTCCAACAAACCAGCAGTAAAATGCATTGAGAGGACTCCTGAGCTCACACACAACATAGAAAGGACTTAAAGAGGAGTCCTCTCAATGCATTTTACTGCTGGTTTGTCAGAGCACAGTGTTGGAAATGCAATTGAGTATGAAGATAAAAATTACACAACCAGAACTAGTGTCAATTGCACTACACACCTCTTCCTCTAGTTTGGGGGTGTTTTGGAGCTGATAAATTCGATTAATTCGTACCGACCATATGGCGTGGTGTGAACCGTTCGGATTGCAGCCAGCTGCGATCAAGAACCACATAGACAATTAGGCTGCAGCTGCCATTTATTTAACTAATGAAGACAGCACTGTATAGCCAGTCTTCATTGTTAATGGTAGTGCGGCACCTTCAATACCACACAGTCATTAACAATGAGGACCGTCTATAAAGTGTGGTCTTTATTAGTTAAATAACAGGCAGCTGGGGCCTAAATGACACAGGTAGCATCTGCAGACTAAAGTGACAGAAATAGGCAGCAGATCTAACCAGATGATCAAAGGAAAGCAGAAAGGTTAATAAAACAAGCTAAAGTCGAAACCAGGAGGGTATAGATATAGCCAAATCAGGAGGCAAGAAGTTAATCAACAGAAAAAGCCAAGGCCCAGACCTGGAGTGTCCAGATATAGAAAAATTTGTTAATGAGAGGTTAATCTGTGGAATTAGCCAAGGTCAGTACTCATAGAGTAAACAAGCAGGTATGAAGTCGAGGTACAAAGCACAGAAACACATACGAGACCCATGACGTGACACATAATCACAGGCACTGATCTAGTGTCAGTGCATGTTTAAAACAACCATCTACACCTCCGATTGCATCTTCAGTCTTGAATGTCTCGGCATCCCAATTATCTGATTGGCAGAAAAGCCAAAGATTGACAAATTGACTAAGGGAACAGCTGTTCGAATATTGTATGTACCATCTCCTGTGCCATCCCGTGTTATTCCACCAGATGTAAGGTAGTTATCCTATAAGTCAATATTTGACTTGAGGAATGACTTGGATAATAGCCATTTGCATATCCTCCTCCCAGAATTCCAGAAGAGTGTTGTTTGGCCTATAAAACTCCTGCATGCCATTTAGGCACTCTCAATAATTAGCTATAATGTACCTTGAATCCTTGGCAAAGTAGTCACTCTAATGTCTCATTTATTGCTCATAAACATAATTGCTTATCATAATGAAAAAAAATGGTATAATGAGAATCAATGTTGAGTCATTTTTGCTACTAAAGTTATTAATTAGATTTTTACAGTCAATTCTGAGATCCTGTTTCACAAAAGTCATCTAAAGCATGTATTGTGAACATAAAAGTTTGCAGAATATTGTTCATAGCTGGCCATACACAGAAGATGGCCCAATTTGAGAATTATGGCGGACCATCTTTTCAGAAATATACATAATCAGCAGATGGCAGATTATTGTCTACCAAAAATATTATCCATCATGCTGAATTTTCTCAACCATGGTCAACTGAAACTACAAGTGTATGGCAAGATCAACTGAATTTGGCCAGTCATTTGCTGTCCACGCTGTTGTTGGTTTTCTAAGTGTTCCCCTTCCTGTTTAGTCTGGCATGTTGATCTTCGAACCATTGATTGAGCACATACTGGCAAATCATTTTGCTATAGGTACAGTGGCAATAATTGATTTTGTAAGTTTTCCCACCTACAAAGAATGGGGTGGTCTGTAATTTTTTGCGTAGCTACACTTAAACTGTGAGAGACAGAATCTAAAAAATTAATCCAGAAAATCACATTCTATGATTTTTAAATAATTAATTTTCATTTTATTGCGTGAAATAAGTATTTGATCTGGCTCTCACAGACCTGTTAGTTTTTCTTTATGAAACCCTCCTACTCTGTACTCATTACCTGTATTAATTGGACCTGTTTGAACTCATTACCTGTATAAAAGACACCTGTCCACACACTCAATCAATCATACTCCAATCTCTCCACCATGGCCAAGACCAAAGTGCTGTCTAAGGACACCAGGGAAAAAATTGTAGACCTGCTGAGATGGGCTACAGGACAATAGACAAGCAGCTTGGCGAGAAGGCAACAACTGTTGGTGCAAATATTAGAAAACGGAAGAAACACAAGATGACTGTCGGTCTGGGGCACCATGCAAGATCTCGCCTCGTGGGGTAATGATGATTCTGAAAAAAGTCAGGAATCAGCCCAGAACTACACAGGAGTAACTGCTTACTGACCTAAAGAGAGCTGGGACCACAGTCTCAAAGATTACCGTTAGTAATACACTACACCATCATGGATTAAAATCCTGCAGGGCATGCAAGGCCCCCCTGCTCATGCCAGGCCTGTTTGAAGTTCTCCAATGACCATCTGGATGATCCAGAGGAGGCATGGGAGAAGGTCCGATGAGACCAAAATAGAACTTTTTGGTATCAACTCCACTCGTCATGTTTGGAGGAACAAGAAGGATGAGTACAACCCCAAGAACACCGCTCCAACCGTGAAACAAGGGGGTGGAAGCATCATACTTTGGGGTGCTTTTTCTGCAAAGGGGACTGCACCATATTGAATGGAAAATGAATGGGGCCATGTATAGCGACATTTTGTCCAACAACTTCCTTCCCTCATTATGAGCATTGAAGATGGATTGTGGCTGGGTCTACCAGCATGACAATGACCTGAAACACATAGCCAGGGGAACTAAGGAGTGGCTCTGTAAGAGGCATTTCAAGGTCCTGGAATGACCTAGCCAGTCTCCAGACCTGAACCCAATCGAAAATCTTTGGAGGGAGCTGAAACTCAATGTAGCCCAGCAACACCCCGAAACCAGAAAGATCTGGAGAAGATCTGTATGGAGGAATGAGCCAAAATCCCTGCTGCAGTGTGTGCAAACTTGGTCAAGTTTGCACAGGAAAAGTCTGACCTTTGCAAACAAAGGTTTCTGTACCAAATATTAAGTTCTGTTTATCTATTGTATCAAATACTTATTTCATGCAATAAAATGCAAATCAATTATTTAAAAATCATACAATGTGATTTTCTAGATGTTTTGGATTCTGTCTCTAACAGTTGATACAGACCACTTCATTCTTTGTAGGTGGGAAAACTTGCTAAATCGCCAGTGTATCAAATACTTATTTTGACCACTGTGTCCATCTTAACTTCTTCTTAGAATTTTGCTGCACTTGTTACCACCTGATCATCATGGGCTCAGCTTTTCTGTTCCTGAAGATCAACTATTTGCTGTCAATGGCCACTAATTTTTGTTTTACCAGTAATGTAATACATGGTTGCATTTCTGCTAGGGTTGCAGTGTTCTTTATAATGGCTCTCTGGTTCTAGCTCATTGAGTGTGCGACCCTGCACCTTGAACCCATGTGCACTAAGGGTTTAGCCACACGGTCAGGTTTGTGCATGCAGTTTTGGAAGCCAAAATCAGGAGTGAATTCAAAATAGAGAAGCCATATCTGTCCTTTTCTTTTCACTTCTAAAACTGCATTCAGAAACCTGACTGTGTGGCCTTACCCTAATAGCATGTTCACATGTAGATTCCAGTAGTTTTATATTAACATCTTACGTTGGTTTCCATGTTGATTAGCCACATATAATGTGGCTAACTTGTGTGAAGCTAACACACCGTGGTTTACCCTTTGAAAAACACATTGTAAAGTGACTTGTCCCTTTATTATGTGCAGAAAATCTGCCGCCATATGAACGGCAAAAAATATTCATAGTGGAAACAATGCAGAACAGATTTTGATGTGTGATAATTCCCACCATTTGACCATTCCTTAACAAAGCATATATCTTGACAGGGCAAACCATTTAAAAAATGAAACTTGAATCTTATAAAGAATAATTCACCTTTTTTGGGTCAAATAAAAAGACACTTGGTAGTCAACCTGAACTTTGTATGATAGGTCCATCAAAATCAATGAGTAGTTTCATATCTCAAAGGGGTATTCCCATTTGGGACATTGATGGCATATTCCTAGTATAAGCCATCAATGTCAGATAGGTGTGGGTTCCAGCCCTGGGACCCACTAATATCTGTGGAAGAGGACCTCTGAACTGAACAGAGAGAAGTGCAAAGCCACCCTCCGTTCACCGATATGATATCGGAATTCCAAAAATAGCCAAGGACTGGCTTGGTTATTTCTGGCAGTCCCACAGGAACGAATGGAGAGGTGACCGCTTGCTTTTGCATGGTGCGCTTTGCATTCACCACTATGGGACTGAATGTGCTTGATCGGCTATTTTCAGAACCCCATAATGACAGCGAGCATGCCATGCATATGTGGCATGCTCTCCTTCACTTTGGTGGCCTTGTTCTCTAGAAGGTCCCAGAGTTGAAACCTTCACTTATCTGACATTGATGGCAATGGCAATATGTGATCAATGTCTGAGGCGAGTAGACCCCTTGAAATCTGTTTTGTAGTCTATTAATATATCTTCCTTTAATTAAGAAATACAAGGATGCAAATTAATGAACACAAATTAATTAAAATGGCAGGGAAATTAATTGTCTTTATGATACTCACTATACTGTAAATGAGTTATCTACCAAAACTCAAAATTGATAAAAATGCTTTTAGGTTTTTTTTTTAATTATTATCTTCCTTCTGTTACCAACCATCATCCATATGTCCAATTATAATGATCCAGGCAAAGTAATTACACAACGTTTTATAGCCTCCCAGTCTTACATGTTTAGGTGAACAGATGGGTGCGTCATATGGGCATACAGAGTGACAGACACCTTGGAAAACCATCTTATACAAACATCTACAGCCAGAGCTACTATGCTGCATGAGTTATTGATATGCGAGCGCTGTACTACTCTATGACAGTCTACTCTATAAATATAGTTATTATGTAGTGCAACTGTTCAAAGATAATTAGTTTAGACCTTCTCATATGGTGGCAAAACCTATCATTTACGAAGGCTAAGTACTAATTATGCACAAAGCTATCAATGTACATATTCATAATGCATAATTTTATGCTGTTCTCCGGCAGAGCTAAGGACAGGGTAGTTTTTATCTCAAGGGCATTTTTATCTTTTCTTATTAACAAAGCTCTCTACTGAATTACAAATTCAACAAAAACCTTGTGACCTGGTGATACAGAGGGCATTGTGCATCACAAGAGTGGAAACAGGTGGAGATGAAAGGCTTGTCCTATGGTTGTGCCTTTTAATTGGACTCATTCTTTAATTTTATTGTTACCTGTTTTTATATGACATAGGACAAGAACTAAAGAAGCGGTTTTATTCCATGGTAAGATAACTTTAAGCTAAGCAGGTGGGTTGGCAGAATGTGGCCCAGGGTGCTGATTGCCAGGGGGTACCAACAAGCCACTCTTCCCTGGGAAGGTTGGTTACATATATGACCATAATTCACCTGACTGAAGGAAAGCCTACCTAGGACAGGACAGAGCAGGTCCTGCTAAAAACAACATATAATGCTCAATCTGTAATTGCTCTATTGCCTCCTATCAAATAACCAGTCCCTACTGCAGATCATTACCCAAATATTACTTGCAAAGTGGGACACAGCTCCTGCTATTTAAAGGGATTGTCATAAAATAAATAGTGTCCTAAAATAATCAGTGGAGGTCAGATCGAAATCTGTTCCCAGACAGATTCTCTTCTACACGTTCCAACATTCTACAATGTTGGTGCATGGGTACGAATACAGCTTTTTCTTCAATTCTGCCCACAAGTGTTCAATTGGGTTGAGGTCTGGGGACTGTGAGGGCTAATCCAGCAACTCTACTCCATTGTCATATGCTTCGAGTCTATGTCCTGTTAGAACACATCTTTTTTATACTCACAGTGCTTGAGTGTAAGAAGTAACTTATCTTGTAGGATACTCAAATATAGATCAGCACTGAGACCACCATCAATCCTCATCAAGTATCCAACACCTTTGGCTGTGAAACAACCCGATATCGTCAGGCTTCCTCCACCAAACTTGACAGTTGCTTCAATTTCTAAATCCTTTAGCCCCCTTTTCCTTCCAAACCCATTTTCACCCATCAGAACCCAGTCTATTGACTTTTGTCTTATTGCTCCAAATCACCCATTTCTAATCTTCTGCTGTCCACTGTTCACACAGTATTGAAGTTGAGGCTTCTTCACCTTTTTTTGGGTCACCATTTCAGACTTGTCTAAATGTGGTGCTTTCATGGCCATCTGTAATCTCAATGTAGATAAGCATACAAGCCTCCTCCACTGCCATGTTTGTCACACCAGAACTGATAAAGCTTGTGATGAGCTGACTTCAATATTTTGTCTGGAAGTCCACTTCTTAGGTTTGGAAGGGATGGAAGGACTGTATTTTGTATTCTTCCAACAGTCATGGCACTCATATGATGCAGTTTGACAATTTTCTTGGCCAAGATGCCTCTATCCATGAGCTAGATGATGCTGTTTCTGTTTTCTTGACAAACCTTTTTCATGGCTGCTCCTGGACTATTGACCTTTCACTTGGGAATCAACCAAATAACACACTGAGCTATTGGGGAATGTGATCACTGGTTGAAATTTGTAGTATACAAGAAGAAAAAAATTGTTCCATCACCAGGAGCAAAACAGTAACAATGCAGTTACATGACAAGAATCAGCATAACTAAATCATATGCTAAATAGTTGCAAGTACAATTTATGTATGAGATAGCCAAGATGATTGTCTATAAAATGATGGTAGTCTCATGTTCAAAGCTGTAGTGGATGGTGAGATATGGAGCCTGAAAGTCAAAAGTTCATAACATTGCTACCGTTTTGCTCATCAGTGTATCATGGGTTGAGTTATTATTTTGTTTTGGGCAAATATTTCTATTACTCATTTATTACAGTAGCAATCTGTGAAGCAATTTTGGTGCTGATTCATTTAAGTACAAGAGTGCAGCGACCTGTAAGCACAATATGAATCCATTAACGCGCACTAGAGGACTCGAGCATCCTGGTTACCATAGTGATCATTAGTACGTAGACTGAGATCAGAGACATGGCTGATGAATCAGCTGAATGGTTTCTTGGTATCTAGGGATACAAGTATAGATAAGCACTAAAGACACCGATATTCAGCCATTATAGGTGATGGCAAAAATATTCACTAGATTTAATTGTAATTTTAGTTATTATGCATGGTATGTCATATTCTGCTATTGAAGGATTATGTTTAGAGATGAGCGAATCTATCCACTGCTTCGTAGATTCGATATGAATCTTGGAAATTTTTCACACCGAAGCGAATCCGAATATTTTCAGATTTGCTTCGAAAGATTTGTCTAAAATCTTTGTACGCTAACGCTATGTACGCATTATATCATTTGTACGCTAATGCTACGCATCTGAGAATTTGGACGCTAATGCGTACATATTCAGTTAACTACCGTACTTTTACTGTATATTCGTTCTTTGTGCGAGCCTAGACAATAATACGCTAAAGCTTTGTACTCACTTTGTACGCTCAGGCGTAAGTATTTAAGGGAATGTTCGCTGAACACGAAAGAATAACGAATGATTTGTACGTAGCTTCGACCGAATAGCTTCGTATTCGTAGGAATCTATTAAAAAATTCGACTAACATTCGGCAAAGCGAATTTTGGATGATTCGCTCATCTCTAATTATGTTTGATTTTTTTTTTTTTTTTACATTTCACCCATGACTCATGTTCCATATGTCTTGATGTCATCACTTGGCAATTGTCTTAGGAGAATCATGTAAGAGAAATGAGCAACTCCTCCTCGGGCACACCTAACCCATCTGTTTATTACCTGGCAGTTCATTAATTGCTTACATTTAATACTACATTTCTCCAGTTGCGCAACCAAACTTTTTCCCTCAATAACTACTGGTCGCCAAAATATGGACCAGCGATGATTAGCTGATGGGAAAAGGAGACTCAATTTAGAAAAGAAGTTGCCTTCGTAAGTCACAGCAAAAGTAAAAATAGAAGTCTTATAGAGATACAATACATCTGAACTTTCATGGGTCGATAGTTTGGTCGAAAATGAAGAAGAAAAATGAAGCAGGGAGCAACAGGAGCGAAATGCAGCTTGGCTTGGGTAGAAGTTGGACTTAAAAGGGTTAATTTCTAGAAAGTGAGCTGGAGTGATTGGGCAGAGGTTAATATGTTTGGTAGGTGGAGTTAGGATAAATAAAGTTCCACAAGCTGCTTTATTTAACCACCTGGTCTGTATGTAAGCCAGAAAGGAAGCTGTCTTACATTTAGACTGGCACAGGATATGCCGAAAGTATGTAGAGGCAGGCGCCATTTCATAACTTTGCCATCCTAGACAATAATACGCTAAAGCTTTGTACTCACTTTGTACGCTCAGGCGTAAGTATTCAAGGGAATGTTCGCTGAACACGAAAGAATAACGAATAATTTGTACGTTGCTTCGACCGAATAGCTTCGTATTCGTAGGAATCTATTAAAAAATTCGACTAACATTTGGCAAAGCGAATTTTGGATGATTCGCTCATCTCTAATTATGTTTGATTTTTTTTTTTTACATTTCACCCATGACTCATGTTCCATATGTCTTGATGTCATCACTTGGCAATTGTCTTAGGAGAATCATGTAAGAGAAATGAGCAACTCCTCCTCGGGCACACCTAACCCATCTGTTTATTACCTGGCAGTTCATTAATTGCTTACATGTAATACTACATTTCTCCAGTTGCGCAACCAAACTTTTTCCCTCAATAACTACTGGTCGCCAAAATATGGACCAGCGATGATTAGCTGATGGGAAAAGGAGACTCAATTTAGAAAAGAAGTTGCCTTCGTAAGTCACAGCAAAAGTAAAAATAGAAGTCTTATAGAGATACAATACATCTGAACTTTCATGGGTCGATAGTTTGGTCGAAAATGAAGAAGAAAAATGAAGCAGGGAGCAACAGGAGCGAAATGCAGCTTGGCTTGGGTAGAAGTTGGACTTAAAAGGGTTAATTTCTAGAAAGTGAGCTGGAGTGATTGGGCAGAGGTTAATATGTTTGGTAGGTGGAGTTAGGATAAATAAAGTTCCACAAGCTGCTGTATTTAACCACCTGGTCTGTATGTAAGCCAGAAAGGAAGCTGTCTTACATTTAGACTGGCACAGGATATGCCGAAAGTATGTAGAGGCAGGCGCCATTTCATAACTTTGCCAGCTATAGGGGTTACTAATTAATAAATGACCCCCATAATTTGCAACTTTTTAACATCACTTTTCAGGTTTCAAGAAGATGAAATTAGTTTAATTTTCTAAAATACTATATTCACATTAACTCCTTTAACCACTTCCTGACATATGACGTAATAGTATGTCATAGCGGGAAGTGAGTACTTGCAATTTGACATACCACTACGTCATGCTGACCAGAGCGGTGCCCACCCAATCAGTGCTAGGGCCCGACAGTCGCTGATAGCCGGACCCCTGCTGTATCCGCCAGCATCGCTGTAAAAGCCAATGCCAGCAAATTAACCCTTTCTATGCCGCTGTCAGCACTGACCGCGGGATAGAAGGTGTTTATAGTGAGGCTCTCCATCAGGTCCCCGCACTGCAGTGACAAGGACTCAATGGGTGAGAAGGCAGCCCGATGCCTTGCAGAGGCATTGGGACCTTCCTTCTACAGAAGCCTAGGAGACCAAGCCCTTGGCTGGGTCTCCTAGGCAACTGTTAGTGTATTATACAGTGTAATACACTAAGGTAATGCAAAGTTTTAAAAAAGTTTTAAAAAAGTGTTTTTAATAATTAAAGAAATAAAGTTTCAAGTAAAAAATACCCCTTTCCCCTAATTTTATAATAAAAAAATAGAAGAAAAACAGTAAAAACACACATATTAGGTATCACCGCGTCCGTAATGACCGGCTTTAGAAATATATCACATAATCTACCCCATCAGATAAACACCTGTTCACAAAAACTGTGCCAAAACAGCAATTTTTTATCACCTTACATCACAAAAAGTGCGATAACAAGCAATCAAAAAGTTATGTGTACCCCAAAATAGAACCAATCAAACCGTTACCTCACCCTGCAAAAAATGAACATGATTTTTTAAAATTAAAAAATGCTTTTATTGTGTTAAAGTGAAATAAATAAAAAAAAATATACATATTAAGTATTGCTGCGTCTGTAACAACTGGCTCTATAAAAAAATATTTCATAATCTGCCACATCAGCTAAACACCGCAAAAAAAATACAATTTTTGACACCTTATATCACTAAAAGTGTAATACCAAGCGATCAAAAAGTCATATACACCCCAAAATAGTACCAGTCAAACTGACATCTCATCCTGCAAAAAATGAGCCCCTACATAGCCAACAAAAAGTTTCAAAAATGCTTTTATTGTATTGTAAAACCTAAATAAATTTAAAATAGTATACATATTAGGTTAACAAAGTTTGTAAAATCAGTTTTGACTACCTTGAGGGGTGCAGTTTCTAAAATGGGGTAATTTATGGATAGTTTCTTGTCTGTAAGCCTCAAAAAGTGACTTCATAACTGAACTGGTCCTTAAAAAATGGGTTTTGGAAATTTTCTTAAGAATTGCTTTGAAAATTATAAGTCTTCTAACATCCTAAAAAATAAAATAACATTTTCAAAATGATGTGAACATAAAGTAGACATATGTTAAGTAATAAATATTTTATGAGGTATCACTTTCAGTTTTAAAAGCAGAAAAATTGAAAATTTAAAAATTGCTAATTTTTCCAATTTCTTGGTAAATTTTTGGATTTTTTCATTATTAAAGGTGAAATATATAGACTCAAAATGATGACTGTAGTACAATGAAGTACAATGTATCATAAGAAAACAATGTAAGAATGGCTTGGATAAGTGTTCCAAAGTTATTACTACAATGGAACATTTCAGATTTGCAAAAAATGGCCTGGGCAGGGAGGTGAAAACAGGCCTGGGATAGAAGGGGTTAACATATAAGACATAAAAAAAACTTGAGTTGCTATAAATGTTTACATTTTACCACACAAGATTTGGACCCTCTGGCACCTCACTTATATTACCAATCCAATGGTAGATTTTGTTCTTTTTTATTTCACTGATAATTTTGTATTATTTTTGTGACTTCAGTTTCTCACTAAACTTTTACTTTCACAGTTGAGCTCAGAACATAAGAGGAAAAATTTTATTCATGCAAGGGCCGAGTATTTTTCCTTTCAATTCAGTGGTACTCCAGAGATTTGAAAGCTTTAATGCAATGTTGAAATATGTTGACAGAGGAAAAAGGTTCAGCCTGACACATAGAAGAGAGTCTTGCTGAACAGATTCTTGGCAATTCTATGCAGAATTTATAGAAAAATATACACATTTGTTAGCGGCGATAAATCATCTGTTGATGTTCTCTGATGTTCATTGTTTAAAATATAGATATAAATGTCTCGCAGGCAAATGCAAATATACATTTTATTAAGGAAATGGATTTGTTAAGGTACTTACAAACTATATTATATTCAATCTTCTCCAAAAATCTGGAATTTTAAGTATGACCTAATCAAATAGAGACTGAGCTGCCATATTAAACCACTTATCTTTAGGACATCAGAACATCTTGAACTGTTAACCTCTTGGGCACAGTTACGTTTTATCTTTTAATGTTTTGTATATTTTTAATGTTCATATAAAAATCCTCTCACATTTAAAACTTCGGACTGGGCTTTAAATAATATCTTGAAAACCTTTTGGCTTTGTAGGAGGCATCAATGTGCTCTTCAATATTTGCTCCATAGCAGAGCCGTAGCTAGGTGTTAGGAAGTACTAAAGTCACTGTCCAGACCACAGCCAGTGAACCTGAAAACTGTTACCAGCCTTCCTAAACCACTGTGGATAGTAGGAAGCTAAGAATACCACTAGATTTTCCTCCATGACCACTACGAGACAGGATAGACTTTGCTGCTAGGGACCAAAGTTACATTTGCTGAGTTGATAACAGAAAACTGGTGAGGGCACACTAGTGGCATAACTGGAATGACTAGGAAGGTACAAAGAGAAGTCAGGAAGCAGGGTCAAAACCAGGAAAGACAGACACAGTCAATGCAGTAAATCCAGAGACATTCCAAAGTCAGTTTCCAGAATTTCAATATAAGCAGGAACAAGAAGTTAATCCAGAAACAAGCCAGAAGTCGGTACACTGGGAGAGTAAATGTATATTGTATATCTATGCATATTGCACAGTATAGAGGCCTGATATAAGGAAAATCACAGGCAAGTCACTCTGGAATCAGCAGGCGTAAATCTCTCACCTAGCTCTGTAATTGGACACAGAGTCAGAAGTCCAGTTGGCTTGTGTTATCAAACTCTAATCAGGTTCCACTGATTATCATGTGAAATCCAAATTACCAAGCTCAGATCAGAGAATAATTTCAGACACAAACAGTATGTGTCCAACAAGATCATTCCACTTTAATGGATTATATAAAACTTACAGATAAATGTGGCGGATGCATGCCAACCTTCATAAACTATAAACATAACCTTTGTCATTTACACTGATTGGTATAGAAGAGGAATGATCCCTTGTACTCCCCTTATGCTTATCTATGTTGTCTCCATGTTCACTCTTTGGCTGCAGGCTAAGAACTGGCACACTGCCCATGATTAGATAGTCTGCAGATGCTCTACAGACTATCTCAAGGCCAAAGAAGACTGATGAATATAATTCTAGAAGGAAGTTAATACTGACATAACATATAATATAATGCACTTTTAACATTGTAGCACTCACAGCTTGGCTTCCAATGACACTGACAAGTCGACCGACCAAGTCTGGGCTGGTCTACATATAAAACCTCTCAGCACAACAATGCAAAGTGGTTTGGCATGATGAATTCCTACCACAATAGGCTTTCCTTCACCCAGGGCAAAAGTTCAATTCACTGCCCAGATCTTATATCTACAGTGCCTTGCGAAAGTATTCAGCCCCCTGGAACTTTTCAACCTTTTGCCACATTTCAGGCTTCAAACAAAAAGATATAGCATTTTAAATTTTTGATGAAGAATCAACAACAAGTGGGTCACAATTGTGAAGTGGAACAAAATTTATTGGATCATTTAAACTTTTTTTGTAATAATAAAACTGAAAAGTTGGGCGTGCAAAATTATTCGGTCCATTTACTTTCAGTTCAGAAAACTCACTCCAGAAGTTCATTGAGGATCTCTGAATGATCCAATGTTGTCCTAAATGACTGATGAAGATAAATAGAATCACCTGTGTGTAATCAAGTCTCCGTATAAATGCACCTGCTCTGTTATAGTCTCAGGGTTCTGTTTAAAGCACAGAGTGAAGACTGAAGACCAAGGAACACACCAGGCAGGTCCATGATACTGTTGTGGAGAAGTTTAAAGCCGGATTTGGATACCAAAAGATTTCCCAAGCTTTAAACATCCCAAGGAGCACTGTGCAAGCGATCATATTGAAATGGAAGGAGTATCAGACCACTGCAAATCTACCAAGACCCGGCCGTCCCTCTAAACTTTAAACTCAAACAAGGAGAAAACTGATCAGAGATGCAGCCAAGAGGCCCATGATCACTCTGGATGAACTGCAGAGATCTACAGCTGAGGTGGGAGAGTCTGTCCATAGGACAACAATCAGTCCAAAACTTCACAAATCTGGCCTTTATGGAAGAGCGGCAAGAAGAAAGACATTTCTCAAAGATATCCATAAAAAGTCTCGTTTACAGTTTGCCACAAGCCACCTGGGAAACACACCAAACATGTGGAAGAAGGTGCTCTGGTCAGTTGAAACCAAAATCGAACTTTTTGGAAACAATGCAAAACAATATGTTTGGCATAAAAGCAACACAGCTCATCACCCTGAACACACCATCCCCACTGTCAAACATGGTGGTGGCAGCATCATGGTTTGGGCCTGCTTTTCATCAGCAGTGACAGGGAAGATGGTTAAAATTGATGGGAAGATGGATGGAGCCAAATACAGGAACATTCTGGATGAAAACCTGTTGGAGTCTGCAAAAGACCTGAGACTAGGATGGAGATTTATCTTCCAACAAGACAATGATCCCAAACATAAAGCAAAATCTACAATGGAATGGTTCAAAAATAAACGTATCCAGAGTTAGAATGGCCAAGTCAAAGTCCAGACCTGAATCCAATTGAGAATATGTGGAAAGAGCTGAAAACTGCTGTTCACAAACGCTTTCCATCCGACCTCAAAGAGCTCGAGCTGTTTTGCAAGGAAGAATGGGCAAGAATTTCAGTCTCTAGATGTGCAAAACTGATAGAGACATACCCCAAGCGACTTGCAGCTGTAATCGCAGCAAAAGGTGGCGCAACAAAGTATTAATGCAAGGGGGCCGAATAATTTTGCACGCCCCACTTTTCAGTTTTATTATTACAAAAAAAGTTTAAATGATCCAATAAATTTCGTTCCACTTCATAATTGTGACCCACTTGTTGTTGATTCTTCACTAAAAATTTAAAATGTTATATCTTTTTGTTTGAAGCCTGAAATGTGGCAAAAGGTTGAAAAGTTCCAGGGGGCCGAATACTTTCGCAAGGCACTGTAAATCTCCTGGCTGAAGCAAAGCATCTCGTTGGTGTCCCCACAGAAAACCAACAAAAACCTGAACAATTAAAATAAAATTCATGTTCATCAAAGGTATTTTATAAACATTTTATGTAAAAAAAAATATTACATAGTTGCATAGTTAATACAGTTGAAAAAAGACATAAGTCCATCAAGTTCAACCAAGGGGTAGGCGGGGACGCGAATTCCCACCTATTCCTAGGCAATCAAAAGAAAAAACATAGCAAAAAAAGTCCTAAAAAATAAAAAGTCCCCCCCAAAAAATACAAAAAAAGCCATTTTAGTATAAAATGCTGCTTCTTGTGCAAGCATTATATAAAACAACACGAAAGTAATAAATTGCATAATCAATTTCATAATTTTTCCTATGCTCATGTAATATACAATATCTAGATTGGAAAATGGGGATCGATCTAGAGGTCTGTTATCTCTACTTCGGGAAATAAATGCCTCATGGTCTTGGACTTATCTTTGTTTCCAAAAACAATTTGTCGGAAATTGACTTTAATAGAATCAGTAACTTAAGGGCGATTATTTTTTTTAAATATTAGAGTAAAATGTTCTTTAATCTTTCAACATCTGAATCAAATAGTTATTTAATAGAAAATAAATGCTTTTAACTTAATATTTTCAATTTACCCCATTGGACACTAAGTTGCTAAGCAATACTGAGCTCACTAGACTGATATTTGCATTTGGGAAATTCATATGTTCCCCAGGTTGCTATGATCCAATTATTACTGATGTAAAGTATCATTCTATAAGAAAATAGAACTAATTAATTCCAACAAGCTGCCTATTAACAGATACGCCCCATGCAGTCTAATATGGCAGTTAAATGTTAATTTAAATTA